>OX637534.1:49090322-49300322 GCA_951800035.1 Linnaemya tessellans
TTAAATTTTTTAAAATTTTCTTTATCAATGCAAATCTTCATGAGGTATAAAGTAGTTTTGTTTAAGAAAAACTCGATTTTTGCAACCTTTCTGGTTATTGCATGTACTACAAAATAATGCATGTACCAAAAAAAAAATTAATTTTTCCAACCCTGGAAACGAAATTTTAATTTTGTTTGTTTTTTT
The DNA here is from genome assembly GCA_951800035.1 of Linnaemya tessellans. Taxonomy (NCBI): domain Eukaryota; kingdom Metazoa; phylum Arthropoda; class Insecta; order Diptera; family Tachinidae; genus Linnaemya; species Linnaemya tessellans. Next base: position 49,090,509 of record OX637534.1, read on the forward strand.
TTATCAGTGCAATGCCTCTTGAGGTATAAATAAGTTTTATTTAAGAAAAATTGCAAATATTTTACCATTTTTGGTAACTTTCATGTACCATAAAAAATGCACTTGTCCATCCATGGATTCGAAATTTTATTTTTGAATTTTTGATATCAATTTTGTTTTTCCTAAATTATAAGACAGTTTTAGTTAGCAAAAAACAAAAAAAAAAACAACATCAGTTGCCTGTTTGATTACTTTCATGTATAAAAAACATTCAATTTCCCACCCCAGGAAGCAAAATTTTAATTAAAAAACATTTTTTTTTTGCCATTGCAAATCTTCATGGCGTATAAAGTGGTTTTGTTAAAGATAAACTTGAAATTTTTAACAATTTTAGTTACTACGTGTACTACAAAATACGGAATAATCCGAAAAAATATTTTTAATTTCCCATCCCTGGAAAAATTTTTTTATATTTTTAGTTTTTAATTGACCGTTGAGGCTTCCCAAAGCAAGAAATAGGTTTAATTTACAAACATTAAACAAAAAATAAGTGTAAGCTTCCCAGCTCTGTAACAATACTTCGGATCATTCAGAATTTCAATAGCACTCTATTTAAGTTCATTTTCAATCCATCGGTCCAAGAACGAAGTCTCTAGCTCTTCTGGGGGCTTGGGAAAATCGATTTCACGTACAGACGGACTGACAGACGGACATCGCTCAATCGTCATCGCTATTCATAAGGATACAGAATATATGTATATATACTTTATGGGGTCCCATGTGCATATCGAAAAAATTACATACGGAATGACAAACCTATATATACCCTTTCACATTTTTTGAAGGGTATAAATATATATCAATTGCTTACCAATATTACAAAAAAACTTTAAAAATTATGTTATTTTTATACCCTCCAAAAAATAGTATTAAGTGTATATTCACTTTGTCATTCCGTTTGTAACACAGCGAAATATCCATCTGAGACCCCATAAAGATCAAGAATATATATATATACCTTCTCAGATGGTTATTTCGCTGCGTTACAAACGTAATGACAAAATGAATACACCCTCCAATTCTTTTTTGGAGGGTATAAAAACACGGTGATGCTATGCTATTTGTAGATGACAATGTCAATCGCTGTTGACACTGTTTAGCAAGAAATGATAAGTTTTCGTCAGCAGCTGGCCTCCCGCTTCAGACTTTCTATGAATATAATGCGATTTATAAATCTTGTTTGCTTTGATTTTAGTATATGTAAATATTTATAATAATCATTTTGTACATTTAAAGTTATACCTATTTGATGTTCGTTTTATTGAGGCAGTCTGTGTCTGACTTTGGCAACATATGTTGGCACGTGTCGGTTACATACATTCCTTAAACAAGCGCATTGGTACATGCGGCAACATAATACATAAAGTACTTGTGAGCATGCAGCCAGTAGCATTACAAAAGCAGCGGCAACATCAACAAAAGGTTTTTATTTTCAATTACTGACTGCTGTTAGCAAATCTGACTCTTTTGTTGGTTCTTTGGGTTTGGTACAGTTGTTTTTATACCCTCCAAAAAAGAATATGGAGGGTATATCAACTTTGTCACTCCGTTTGTAACGCAGCGAAATATCCATCTGAGACCCCATAAAATATATATATTCTTGATCAGTGATGAAAGCTAAGACGATCTGAGCATGTCCGTCCATCCGTCCGTCTGTGGAAATCACGATTTAGTTCAAACGAAAAGAAGCAGACTCTTTAAATTTGGTATAAATATATCTTGAAGGATAGCACAGGTAAAGTTCGGAAATGCGCTAAATCGAGCAAGAGGGAAAAAAGTTCCCCTAAGAAGAACTATACCAACCTCTAAAAAACAACATAATCTTTAAAGTTTTTTTGTAACTTAGTTAAGCAAATGATATTTTTTATGTCAAAGAAGGTCCAACGCGTTAAGCTTGGAGCCACTTGCAAAAGTGTAAAAATTGAACAAAGAACGCTGATGAGATGGCGTAGCGGCCTCGAAATCAGTACTGATCCGTTCTGCTGGTTTGATGATTATTGAAAAATATTCTTAATATTCAAATCTTAATATAAATTAATAAAATAGAATTTGAACAAATTCATTTATTAATAAAATAATAAAAAAATGGTTTGCAGTCTTGCAGATTCGAACTTAAGCCCGTTGATAAAATTAACAATTTACATAAAAAAAAGTTCGACTAATAAAAATTCATACATAATTTAAAAATAACATTTTTAAGCTTTAATGGCGAAGCTGAGACGTAACCTGGTACTAATCTGCTCTACCCCATCCTCCCCCCATTGCCGCCTAAATGACCCTATACATTTTTTTTTTAATTATGTATTTAATTATTAAAAACATTTATTTTTAGAGTTTTATGACAGAGGTGAAATGTCTCCCCCACAGCCCTTGCCAGAGCGACCCCGACAAAATACAGTTTTGTGCCCTTCAAAAAAGAATTGGACCCCATAAAGTATATATATTCTTGATCAATAATGATCGTCTGTGGAAAACATGATATAGTCTATTTTTGGACACTGCCCCGTTAAGTGGTCGTTGGCGTACGATATTATATAAGGGAACTCCGTCCCACAAAGTTAAACATTTTAAATTTACTTACTAAATTTTTGGAGGGTATTTAAGATTCGACACGGTCGAATATAAGGTTTTTACTTGCTTTTTCTGTTTTAATGTTTTTTGTTTGGTTTTGGGACAACAACAGCATCAACAACAGGAACAGAAATGGCAACAGCAATTATTGTGCGAATGTGTTGTTGGAATTCAATTAAAAATTTTGAATGACAGCAGGTGCAGTTGATTGCTTATTCTTTCCGGCTCAATTCTATACAAAATACCTAGTGCAGTTGTTAGTAGTAACCATACAAGTTTGTGCAAGTGTTTTTATATTATAAATATATGTATGTGTGTTGTAGTTACATGTTGTAAATTGTGCTATGTATGTATATGTTGATGTGCAGATTTGGTTAAATTTTTCGGGTCTGCTATTTGCTGTATTGCATGCATGTTTGTTTAGTGTTTTGCCAGTCCTGATGGTTCTTCACAACGAATATGCTACACACTATCGAGTTAACATATGTACTGTTAAAATTTAAAACATATGACCACCCCTATTAACTATGTACAAATTATTATCAGTTAAATCACTGGTAAAGAGCAAGGGGAGACTGAGTACTTACTTGGAGTAAACAACCTAAATAAAACTAAACATATATTAACTATCAGATATCTTCTGAAAATCACATGCTTTTAAATCACTTGTGGTTTTAAAATCCCACGTGCATTTTTTTGCTGTTATGTAAATCACAAAAGATTTGCACTTTTCGAATTTATTTTAGATTTTCGAAAACACATAAATAAGGCTCATATCATTGTTTTGGATAAATTTTGTATAAACGTTTACATTTGTATGTAAATAAAAATTCCAGGTGCTGCTTTGATATATTTAATTGATTTAAAAGGAAAACAATAAAGATAAGAACGTGTACAAAAGTGTCATATGAGGGAATTATAAGTAAAAAGTGATCAAATACAAGTACTGCAGTATTGCTACCGTACATTCTACTGATTAGTTTTAAATGAAATTTCTTAGGAGCTTACTTAAGATATGCTTCTTGTCTACTACTGGAACGACAGAAGTTATAGTCTTATTTATACTTTCCGTTCCTCATGCATAAAGTAATGATATACCTAAGTTATATAAACACCTCACGCTCACCATTTTATATATTTTTTAGTTGATTTAGCTCCAGAAATTTGCATCATGCTAAAAACTCTCTCTTGTTCCTTTCAGAAATATAACTCTCTAGTTCTATATTATTTGGTTAACTCTTTATTATAGATTTATTATACGATTCACAAAAAAGTGAACCTATAAAGTACATATATTTCGTATCCTTATAATTAGCGATGCAGGTTTGCAAGCCCCCAGAAGAACTACAGACTGCATTCTTGGACTGATGGGTTGGAAATGAACTTAAATAGAGTGGTATTGATATTAAGAAAAAATTCGGTTCCAGAGCGTTCTATTTGTGGACGCAAAATTAACTAGCAAAAACCATTTATATTTTGTTTGTTAACTAAACCTCTTTGGTTCTTTGGAAGGAATCAAATTTGTATTAAAAACTTAAAAACATTCATTTTTTTTGTTCTGTTTTTTTTTCTTATTTAAACTATTTTAAAAATTAGGAAAAATAAAATTGGTATTAAATTTAAAAATGTAAATAAATCAAAATTTCCTTCGAAAGTATTAAAAAAGGTTACAATTTTAATTTTTTGTTAAGTAAAACTATTTTATACTTCACTAACAACTGAATTTCTATTAAAAGGTGGGCCAAAAGAAATCACCCTATTGGAAGATGCTCTTATTTTCGCAAATGGCGGCCTACATATGTAAAATCTGTTTTGATATTTGTGAACTACACAGATGTAAAATACAAGTGGACAAGCCACAGAGCGATACACTCCACATCCTCAATCTCGAGGACTATTTTTCGACAAAAATCATAATGAGCGATGAGGCTCATTTTCCCCTAAGCGAGTACGTGTAGAACCAAATCTATCGCTTCTGGGGCACTGAAAATCCACGAGTGATGCACGAGGAGCCATTGCACCGGCTCAAAGTTACTGCATGGTACGCTGTTCACGCTGGAGGAGTTATCGGATGACTTCTTTTGGCCCACCTTGTACAATCATATTACAAAAAAAAAATATTTTTTGCCACATAATATAATAAAGAAGTCACTACTTCTGTTTTTTTTTTTGTGAATTAAATCTATTTAATATTTTGCGAAGAAGTAAATTGAAATTAAAAACCAAAAAATTAAAAAAATCGATTTCAGGATTGGAAAGTAAAAATTTTTTTTGGTAAAGAAATGTAGTCATATAACTTCCTATTATTGATTTTTTCGTATATGAAAGTAGTCAAACAAGTTCCTATTTTTTTGGTGAGTTAATTACTTTCCGGTGAAAAATTTAACAAATTTTGAAATCGATGCCAGGGTATGCGGCATATGGTCTTAATATATTATGTATGAAAGTGGAAAAAATTGTTTTTGTTATGTTTTATAAAAATTTAAAATCCTATGGATTGTAATTCTGAACTCATTTTTGGGAGATTATGTATAAACTTTGTTGTTTTGGAATTAGGTTAAAATGTACTGATGATTTGGTGTAAGAAGCAATGAAATGCAGGCACTAATACCTATTTTATAATTCAGGAAGAATTAAATTGGTATTAAAAACTAAAAAAGAAATAAAAAATTCGATTCCAGGGTTGAAAAATAAATTTTTTTTCTACATACAAGTAACCATATAAGTTCCTAATATTGGGTTTCTTTTTTGGTGAATTAAAATTTTTTTATACTTGATGAAGAACTACATTCATGTAACAAATTAAAAGCAATTAATTTTTTGGTACATAAAGCAATATATGTAAGCTCCTAATATTGGTTTTTAGTGAATTCAGGAAGAATAAAATATTTACTAAAACTCAAAACAAGAAAACTTCGATTCCAGGGTTGGAAAATCGATATGCTTTGGTACATGACATTAGCCTTATAAGTTCCTAATTTTGTTTTTTTTTTATATTTAAGAAGAATTAATTTGGTATTAAAAATAAAAACAAGTAAAAACGTTATATTCGACCGGGTCGAATCTTAAATACCCTCCAAATATTTAGTAAGTGAATTTAAAATGTTTAACTTGGTGGAACAGAGTTCCTTTATATAATATCGTACGTCAATGCCCACTAAAGGGGGCGGGGTTCAAAAATAGACAATATCATGTTTTCCACAGACGAACGTATGGGCATTGCTAGACCGTCTTACCCTTCATCACTGATCAAGAATATACATATTTACCTTATAGGGTCAAATTCTCTTGGGAGGGCATAAAAACTGTATTTTGGCGGGGTCGTTCTGGCAAGGGCTGTGGGGGAAACATTTCACCTTTGTCATAAAATTCTAAAAATAAATGGTTGGGATAATTATATACAAAATAAAATTTTATATATTTTTTTATAGGGTCATTTACGGGGCAAAGGGGGGAAGGGGGTAAGACAGAAATAGGCAGTCATAAAATTGTAAAAATAAATGCCTGGGATGATTATATACAAAATAAAATTTTATATATTTTTTTATAGGGTCATTTACGGGGCAAAGGGGGGAAGGGGGTAAGACAGAAATAGGCAGTCATAAAATTGTAAAAATAAATGCCTGGGATGATTATATACAAAATTAAAATTTATATTTTTTGATAGGGTCATTTAGGAGGCAAAGGGAGAGGAGGGGGTAAAGCAGAAATCGGCAGTCATAAAGCTCTAAAAATAAATGCTTGGGATGATTCTATACAAAATTTAAAAAAAAATTTATTTATTTTTGGTAGGGTCATTTAGCGGGCAAAGGGGGAGGAGGGGGTAGGGCAGAAATCGGCAGTCATAAACCTCTAAAAATAAATGCTTAGGAGTATTATATACAAAATTTAAAAAAAATTGTATTTAATTTTTATAGGGCTATTTAGCGGGCAAAGGGGGGGGAGGAGGGGGTAGGGCAGAAACAGGCAGTCATAAAATTCTAAAAATAAATGCTTGGGATGATTATATACAAAATTAAAATTTATATTTTTTGATAGGGTCATTTAGGAGGCAAAGGGAGAGGAGGGGGTAAAGCAGAAATCGGCAGTCATAAAGCTCTAAAAATAAATGCTTGGGATGATTCTATACAAAATTTAAAAAAAAATTTATTTATTTTTGGTAGGGTCATTTAGCGGGCAAAGGGGGAGGAGGGGGTAGGGCAGAAATCGGCAGTCATAAAGCTCTAAAAATAAATGCTTGCGAAGATTTTATACAAAATTTAAAAAAAAATTTTTTTTTTGTAGGGTCATTTAGAGGGTGAAGGGGGAGGAAGGGGTAGGGCAGAGTAGTACTAGGTTACGTGTCAGCTTCGTCATTAAGGCTTGAAAATGTTATTTTTAAAGAATGTAGGCTTAAGTAAAACAATTTGTTAAATTTTTATGCTATTTTTGCATATAATAACGCCTACTAAAGTGGGCGGGGTCCAAAAATTATTTTTTTTATTTTATGGCTCCAAATTTAAGGCGTTGGACCGTATTTCACTTAAAAATATATAATTTGCTTATGGGAACTTAGCTTAGGGGAACTTTTTTCCCCCTTGCCCGATTTAGCCCATCTTCGAACTTAACCTGCTCTAAGCATCAAAATATATTTATACCAAATTTTAAGGGTCTAGCTCTTTTCGTTTGGACTGAATCGTGATTTCCACAGACGGACGGACGGACATGCTCAGATCGTCTTAGATTTCATCACTGATCAAGAATATATATACTTTAACCATAAAATATAAATTTTTTGAATTTCATAGTGAACTACGCGTAATGATCCAGAGAGGGCGTAATAACAAAAATGCCTTTACTGATTTGCGACGCAAGAAGGCAATATCTTCGTATGTCAAAGTGTTAAGACGAGAAAAAGCTCTATATACGAGGAGCGTGCTCGCACTAGAACTCTCACTGCCCCCAGGGATAGTAAGAGTTTTTGGTCATTCGATAAAAGTGTTAAGAAAAGTGCTAGTTCTTCAATTCTCACTTTTAATACCCTCTAAAGAGAATTGGACCCCATAAAGTATATATATATATATATATATATATATATATATTATTCCTGATCAGTGATGAAGTCTAAGACGGTCTAGCAATGCCCATACGTTCGTCTGTGGAAAACATTATATTGTCTATATTTGAACACCGCCCCCTTTAGCGGGCGTTGACGTACGATATTATATACTCGTAAATTGACTCAGTCCCACCAAGTGAAACATTTTAAATTTACTTTGCTAAATATTTACAGGGTATTTAAGATTTTACCCGGTCGAATATAACGTTTTTAATTGTTTGATAAATAAAAGTAATATACTGAAACGAATTTTTTCATTCTGCTTCAAAATTAAAATTTAGAATTTTTAAAAGACGTTCATTGGTATTAGGAATAAGAAAAGCCAAAAATACAGCTGTCTGCTGGAACATTTAAACTTTTTCTTAAATAATAAAGTAAGTGAATAACAACATATTGTGTTTTTTTGGTAATCAGACCCATTTTCTGTTTTCGAAAGAAAGAAGAAATACGTCTGTGAAGGGTATTTATTCGGCTGTGCCGAATATGTATTGTTTAAAGTAAATAATGTAAGTCAGTTAAACCAAAGATTATTGCAAAAAAAGTCTTGCATATACATAACAAAAATACGGAGTTCAGCTATATGGTAAATATTGCCAATTTGCACAATATTTTATACCCCAAAAACGAATTGGAGCTCAGAGAAATATCTCCTTAATAACCCATAAAGTATATATATTCTTCATCAGTTATGACATCTAACATGATGTGGCCATGTCCGTCCCTAGTTGGAAATCTATATATATAAATGCTTGGGATAATTGCAAACAAAATGAATTTTTTTTATTTAATTTTTTTTGGTAGGGTCATTTAGGGGCTAAGGGGAGGAGGGGGTAGGGCAGAAATCGGCAGTCATAAAACTCTAAAAATAAATGCTTGGGATAACATGTTTTTTTTGGGTTGGGTCATTAGGGGTTGAAGGGGTAGGAAAGGGTAGGGCAGAGTAGTACGAGGTTTCGTCTCAACTTCGCCATTAAAGCCTAAAAATTTTAGTTTTAAGAAATGTAGGCTAAAGTAAAACAATTTGTTAAATTTTTATGCTATTTTTGCATATAAAAACGCCCCTAAAGAGGGCGGGGTCCAAAAATAGTTTTTATTATTTTATGGCTCTAAGTTTAACGCGTTGGATCGTATTTGACATAAAAATATATGTTTTGCTTAACAAAATAACCAAAAAACTTTAAAAATTATGTTGCTTTTTTTTGGCTTGGTTTGGTTCTTCTTAGGGAAACCTTTTCCTCTCCTGCCCGATTTAGCCCATCTCCGAACTTAACCTGCTCTAAGCTTCAAAATATATTTATACCAAATTTCAAGAATCTAGCTATTTTCGTTTGGACTGAATCGTGATTTCCACAGACGGACGAAAGGACGGACATGCGCATATCGTCTTAGATTTCATCACTGATCATGAATATATATACTTTATGGGGTCTGAGATGGATATTTCGATGCGTTACAAATGGAATGACAAAGTGATTATACCCTCCAAATTCTTTTTGGAGGGTATAACAACGTTATATTCGACCGGGTCGAATCTTAAATACCCTCCAAATATTTAGTAAGTGAATTTAAAATGTTTAACTTGGTGGGACAGGGTTCCTTTATATAATATCGTACTTCAACGCTCACTAAAGGGTGCGGGGTTCAAATATAGAGAATATCATGTTTTCCACAGACGAACGTATGGGCATTGCTAGACCGTCTTAGACTTCATCAATGATCAAGAATATATATACTTCATGGGGTCCAATTCTCTTTTTTGGGGGTATTAAACCTTTATTTTGGCCGGGTCGCTCTGGCAAGTGCTGTGGGGGAGGCATTTCACCTTTGTCATAAAACTCTAAAAATAAGTGTTTAGGATAATTAAATACAAAATTTAAAAACTTTTTTTTATAGGGTCATTTAGGGTAAAAAGGGGGAGGAGGGGGTAGGGCAGAGGAATACCAGGTTTCGTTTCAGCTTCGTGATTAAAGCTTAAAAATCTTATTTTCAAGCAATGTAGGGTTAAGCAAAACAATTTGTTAAATTTTTACACAATTTTTGAATATCTTTCATATCTTGGATCGTGATTTCCCCAGACGGATGGACGGACATGCTCAGATCGTCTTAGATTTCATCACTGATCAAGAATATATATACTTTATGGGGTCTCAGATGGATATTTCGCTGCGTTACAAACAGAATGACAAAGTGAATATAACCTATATATTCTTTTTTGGAGGGTATAAAAAGATACAGTGTAAAGTACATACAGTTGTTATACATGTATAAAGAAAAGTAGGTCAGCAGTACTCTGTACAATATACGTGCAATAAAGAACAAAGTATGTCAATATTAGGTGTTATTTTCCAGTAAGATTTTTATATAAGTTATTCCGAATTTGAATTATAGCTTTCTCAGGATAAACTTATTGAGTTCATTTGCGATTTTGTTTCATACGAGTTATAGAATACTTGTCTTGTTAAAAGCGGAATTGGATTCGACTTATGTATTTAAATTTAGTGGAGTTTTAATAATTGGGGTATTCACACTTCGTGCTATTTAGTCATATTACCATAAAGTCATAATATTTTAGACCATTTCAAAAAAGTTGTTGTTGTGCTGCATGCAAAAAATTCATAAAATAATAGCACTCTCTCAGGTATGTTTTTGTTTTGTCATAAAATAGCTCTAGAGATCTGAGTCGAACGGCTGAAAATCTTTAGGCGAGACGGCGATAGTATATGTTTGCCGCCGTTACTTATAAATGATTCACGACTAAAAAATTATTCACACCTATATGTCTGTAAATAATTTTACAGACATATTTACATTAAATCACACTTTTATAACATAAAAATATTAGAAAAGAACTAAATCGCAAAAACTAAATATATACATGTGAAACATTTTTCTCGTTTAACTTACGTAGCTGGCAGCCACTGAACGCTTTTCCGTATGCCGCACTGTGGGTTGAAAGCCCTCACAAGTGGCGATTACTTCAAACGATTAACTTTAACTTTTACAACCGTATTTGGTACCATATGAAAGTAGATAAAATTCTACATCACTAACTTCAAAAATAAAAGTTCTTGGTAGTTTACTTTATTTGCAGTGTGTGTTCAAAGTTCAATCAGTTTTGTTATTTTTGCGCGGATTGATTAAAAGCTAAAATTTTGATATTTTGTTGAGAATTCTATAAGTAAAAGTTTAATAATGGAACCGTCAACTTCAGGTATATGAGCATTTAAAAAATTATTTTTTGTTTAGATATATGTTTTAGAAATATTAAAAATAAAATTAAATGTCTCCAAAAATGTGTTATTTTTGACATTTGTGCGATTTTTGAGTTATATGGTTTTTGGGATAGAATTCCGGTTGCTAAAAATCAATGTGAAAAAAGAACCAAACAAAAAAACAACTTGGTTTTATTATCTTTTTTATTATTTTTTCTAAAGGCACATAAAGTGTGCTCTAATTTACAATTTAATTTACTAATTTATCGTTTTTTATTCCAAAATTACAGCAAAAATAGTCAAATAAGACCATTTTCTCCAAAATGAAAAAAGCCCTTAAAAGGTTAAGAATTTTTTTAAATGCTGGTTTTTTATGTACTCATCAATAAAAAATAACAACATTTTAAAACTACGAGTTGTATGAATTAATCGCCACTTTTTCTACCATTCACCCCTTTTTGTGTCGCCGCAAAAAAAAATTATTCAGCTCATATCAAGGCAGCAGCTATTGTATTTTATACATACAAATTCATTTAGTTATTCTTGTGCACCAGAAGACAAATTTAGTAATTTTAATCAATGAAGTTTTTAGACTTTTTGGCACTTTCAAACAACCTTATTATAATTATCTTAGTTATCTTTTGCTTTGATAACATCTAATTACAAATGTGTTGTTTTCTTATCAGCTGATTGATGTTTGAAATAGCATACTAAATTATGACTAGTCATATTTTTTGTGCTATTATTTTATGACTTTTTGACTCCAGTGTGAGTTCCCCAAATATACTTTAGCGGATTTCTTAATACTTCAAAATTTTCGTGCGTATATACATAACGAATAAAATTTCTGTTTGTTGATTTGTTTTTAATGAACTTATCAGTTTATTAATCAAGCTAGTGCTAGTTTTTTATAAGATTTAAGTCCTTATAATTTTTATTCAATATTTTGTTAACAGCTTGTTAACATCTTCAGGAAATAAAATAATAATAATTTTAATAATTTTTATTTCCTGAAGATGTTATCGAAATATTGAATAAAAATTATAAGAACTTAAATTTTATAAAGAAACGACCACGAGCTTGATTAATATTACAATACAAAGAATAGTTTTAACCGGGAAATAATTTTTAATAGTATTGTTTTCTCTTTACTTACATGTGCCTATTACACCTGATTTTTTAGTAGGCATTGAGTGGAAATTTTCGAAGAAAATTAAATAATAATAATTGAATTTAATTTCGGGATATTTTACATTATACTAGAATTTTATATTATTTACCTTTAGATATTCATGCTAACTAAATATTCCTAAGTGAACCGTAATTTTTCAGTATTATTTAAATTGCTATACCTCACCATATATATATATATATATATATATATATATATATATATATATATATATATAAGAGATACTGATTATGACAGTAGAGGATTTGAAGGCTGCGGCCATCGAACTGGAACTGGTAATGACTGGGGCTAAAACGGATTTGCAGGAAAGACTTATCCGACATTTTGGAGGTACGACGCTGGGGGTAGCTCGGAGTTTGGTGACGCGGCTTCTAGTCTTAATGAAGTAGGTGCCACATGGACGCATGTCGCCCTCAGAAACGTTGAAGATTCCATAACGAAATTTTCCGCTGAAAGCGTCCACGGTGCAGAAACGTTGATAGAAGAGTTTTCGGAATCCGCACAGGTACTAAAATGGGACCCGCTACAAAAATATATATATGCCAAGCAATTGTTAATAGGGGCAGCCGAGAATTTCGCCAGAAGTCAATCTGGCATAAAAGTTGGACGGCTCTTGCCGTAAGGCTGCGGAAACAATTTGGGGTGAAACCATCCGCCATTTCTATACACCGGAAGGTGAAAGCGAGGCAGAAGCGAACGACGAAACTTTTCGCCAATATTTGTATTCCTTAATGGTGATGGGGGGGGGTGTATCAACAAAAGCAATCCTATATGAAGCCAAGAATATAAATGAGTCGAAGGAGAAATTAATCGGTTACGAGACCACCTCGGCAGAAAGGTCGTCAAGGGGTGTATCAACAAAAGCAATCCTATATGAAGCCAAGAATATAAATGAGTCGAAGGAGAAATTAATCGGTTACGAGACCACCTCGGCAGAAAGGTCGTCAAACCCCAAGGCGGGAAGATCAACATTCGAGAGGACTATACTGGAGCTACGTAATATGGGTAGAAAGTGTTTTAAATGCGGACTTACTGGGCATGTTACAAAGGATTGCAGGACTACCACCGTCAAGTGTTTTAAGTGCATCAGAACGGGACACAAATCGTTTGAGTGTCCAACCTTCAAAAAGGAGAAGAACGTCACCGATGTGAAACCAAATGTGAACACCCTAACGGACGATAACTAGCCATCGACAAGAATATGCAAAGACGTCGAAATGTTCGGGAAACTAGTTTCAGCCTTTATCGACACCGGAAGCGACATTAGCATTTTGAGGTACGACATTCTGTTAAACCTGACAGACGTTCCGCTGGAAACAGTCAGGAAGACGTTAGTCGGCATAGGTGGAAAACCATCACGACTATTGGGTGCTTGGGGTGCCACACGATAATTGATGGTCTAAACTTGAAATTAAATTTCCACATCGTTAGGGAAAACAAGATGAGTTATTCGGCCGTTATTGGCAATGACGTGTTAGATGGAGTGGATCTAACAATCGATTCAGAAGGAGCTCGGTTCACAAATAAAGTTAAACGCGGGAGTAAATTTATTTGAAAGAACATGGAAGGAGAGTCACGATAATACAAAGGACGATTTGATTCTTTTTGCGGAAGAATCTTGCACACGCTCAAAACCTGCATTGGTGCGTTAAAAGGAGAGTTTGGTGATATAGTACAAGCTATGGCGATTGAGGTGAAAGAGCCAGAGTTAGATTTAAGACATTTAGATAAACAATGGTGCACATATATTCTGAGAATAATAAATAATTATAAACCCCAAAAACCGTCCACTCCCACAGTAGAAATGCAGATTGTGCTATCGGACGATATTCCAATAGCAAGCAGACCCCGCAGAAAGTCTTATGCAGATCAGCATATTATGGAAGGCCAGGTAAATGAATGGTTAAGGGAAGGTGTTATTAAGCCCAGTTACTCCGAATATTCTGCGCCAGTTGTGTTAGTGACTAAAAAGGATGGCTCAAAAAGGCTTTGCTGTGACTACAGACGGTTGAACGAAAATATAATCAGAGACAATTTTCTTATGACAGTAGTTGATTACGTCATTCAGAGGCTACAGGAGGCCAAGGTATTTACGACGTTAGATCTGAAAAATGGGTTTCTCCATGTCCCTATAGCAAAAGATTCACACAAATATACAGCGTTCCTTACCCAAAATAGATAATACCAATATGTATCTTTCGGGATCAGCAATTTCCCAGCTGTGTTCTGCCGATACATATCGTTGATATTCCGGGACTTGGTCAGAGAGGGTATAGTAGTTATTTACATGAATAACATGGTGGTGTTATCACGGAACGACAACGAGGTTCTGCGCAATCTAATGGACGTAGCATCGTCAAACGGCATCCGGTTCAAATGGAGCAAGTGTCAATTCCTGCGCAAGAAAATTCAGTTCTTAGGCTACATCATTGAAAATTCGTCGATATCGCCCTCAGAAGAAAAGATTAACGCAATTAGAAACTTTCCAGTACCAACCACTACGAAAGCCATACACAAGTTTTTTGGCCTTACATCATTCTTTCGCCGTTTTATTCAGGACTACGCCATGGTCGCGAAACCACTATCGGACGTGCTGAAGAAAAATTCAAAATTTAATATGGGGGATGAACAGCTATTAGCGGTGCAACAGTTAAAAGGGGCTTTGACCAACGATTCGGTATTGCGACTATACAATCCAAGAGCTGAAACGGAGATACATGCAAACGCAAGCAAGTTTGGATATGGTGCGGTGCTGCTGCAGAAAGATTCCGAAGACTCGGAGTTCCATCCATTCGAGTACAGGATCAGGAAAACAGCTGCCGCTGAGGAGAAATACCACCCATACGTCAATCATCGAAGCATAAAAAAATAAAGAATATACGTGTCGGACATGAAATTCAAGGTCATAACAGATTGTAACGCATTTGCAATGACTGTGCGGAAAGAGGATGTACCTTAGGCTGCCAATTATTCTTCAATTATCATGTTTTCCACAGACGAACGTATGGGCATTGCTAGACCGTCTTAGACTTCATCAATGATCAAGAATATATATACTTCATGGGGTCCAATTCTCTTTTTTGGGGGTATTAAACCTTTATTTTGGCCGGGTCGCTCTGGCAAGTGCTGTGGGGGAGGCATTTCACCTTTGTCATAAAACTCTAAAAATAAGTGTTTAGGATAATTAAATACAAAATTTAAAAACTTTTTTTTATAGGGTCATTTAGGGTAAAAAGGGGGAGGAGGGGGTAGGGCAGAGGAATACCAGGTTTCGTTTCAGCTTCGTGATTAAAGCTTAAAAATCTTATTTTCAAGCAATGTAGGGTTAAGCAAAACAATTTGTTAAATTTTTACACAATTTTTGAATATCTTTCATATCTTGGATCGTGATTTCCCCAGACGGATGGACGGACATGCTCAGATCGTCTTAGATTTCATCACTGATCAAGAATATATATACTTTATGGGGTCTCAGATGGATATTTCGCTGCGTTACAAACAGAATGACAAAGTGAATATAACCTATATATTCTTTTTTGGAGGGTATAAAAAGATACAGTGTAAAGTACATACAGTTGTTATACATGTATAAAGAAAAGTAGGTCAGCAGTACTCTGTACAATATACGTGCAATAAAGAACAAAGTATGTCAATATTAGGTGTTATTTTCCAGTAAGATTTTTATATAAGTTATTCCGAATTTGAATTATAGCTTTCTCAGGATAAACTTATTGAGTTCATTTGCGATTTTGTTTCATACGAGTTATAGAATACTTGTCTTGTTAAAAGCGGAATTGGATTCGACTTATGTATTTAAATTTAGTGGAGTTTTAATAATTGGGGTATTCACACTTCGTGCTATTTAGTCATATTACCATAAAGTCATAATATTTTAGACCATTTCAAAAAAGTTGTTGTTGTGCTGCATGCAAAAAATTCATAAAATAATAGCACTCTCTCAGGTATGTTTTTGTTTTGTCATAAAATAGCTCTAGAGATCTGAGTCGAACGGCTGAAAATCTTTAGGCGAGACGGCGATAGTATATGTTTGCCGCCGTTACTTATAAATGATTCACGACTAAAAAATTATTCACACCTATATGTCTGTAAATAATTTTACAGACATATTTACATTAAATCACACTTTTATAACATAAAAATATTAGAAAAGAACTAAATCGCAAAAACTAAATATATACATGTGAAACATTTTTCTCGTTTAACTTACGTAGCTGGCAGCCACTGAACGCTTTTCCGTATGCCGCACTGTGGGTTGAAAGCCCTCACAAGTGGCGATTACTTCAAACGATTAACTTTAACTTTTACAACCGTATTTGGTACCATATGAAAGTAGATAAAATTCTACATCACTAACTTCAAAAATAAAAGTTCTTGGTAGTTTACTTTATTTGCAGTGTGTGTTCAAAGTTCAATCAGTTTTGTTATTTTTGCGCGGATTGATTAAAAGCTAAAATTTTGATATTTTGTTGAGAATTCTATAAGTAAAAGTTTAATAATGGAACCGTCAACTTCAGGTATATGAGCATTTAAAAAATTATTTTTTGTTTAGATATATGTTTTAGAAATATTAAAAATAAAATTAAATGTCTCCAAAAATGTGTTATTTTTGACATTTGTGCGATTTTTGAGTTATATGGTTTTTGGGATAGAATTCCGGTTGCTAAAAATCAATGTGAAAAAAGAACCAAACAAAAAAACAACTTGGTTTTATTATCTTTTTTATTATTTTTTCTAAAGGCACATAAAGTGTGCTCTAATTTACAATTTAATTTACTAATTTATCGTTTTTTATTCCAAAATTACAGCAAAAATAGTCAAATAAGACCATTTTCTCCAAAATGAAAAAAGCCCTTAAAAGGTTAAGAATTTTTTTAAATGCTGGTTTTTTATGTACTCATCAATAAAAAATAACAACATTTTAAAACTACGAGTTGTATGAATTAATCGCCACTTTTTCTACCATTCACCCCTTTTTGTGTCGCCGCAAAAAAAAATTATTCAGCTCATATCAAGGCAGCAGCTATTGTATTTTATACATACAAATTCATTTAGTTATTCTTGTGCACCAGAAGACAAATTTAGTAATTTTAATCAATGAAGTTTTTAGACTTTTTGGCACTTTCAAACAACCTTATTATAATTATCTTAGTTATCTTTTGCTTTGATAACATCTAATTACAAATGTGTTGTTTTCTTATCAGCTGATTGATGTTTGAAATAGCATACTAAATTATGACTAGTCATATTTTTTGTGCTATTATTTTATGACTTTTTGACTCCAGTGTGAGTTCCCCAAATATACTTTAGCGGATTTCTTAATACTTCAAAATTTTCGTGCGTATATACATAACGAATAAAATTTCTGTTTGTTGATTTGTTTTTAATGAACTTATCAGTTTATTAATCAAGCTAGTGCTAGTTTTTTATAAGATTTAAGTCCTTATAATTTTTATTCAATATTTTGTTAACAGCTTGTTAACATCTTCAGGAAATAAAATAATAATAATTTTAATAATTTTTATTTCCTGAAGATGTTATCGAAATATTGAATAAAAATTATAAGAACTTAAATTTTATAAAGAAACGACCACGAGCTTGATTAATATTACAATACAAAGAATAGTTTTAACCGGGAAATAATTTTTAATAGTATTGTTTTCTCTTTACTTACATGTGCCTATTACACCTGATTTTTTAGTAGGCATTGAGTGGAAATTTTCGAAGAAAATTAAATAATAATAATTGAATTTAATTTCGGGATATTTTACATTATACTAGAATTTTATATTATTTACCTTTAGATATTCATGCTAACTAAATATTCCTAAGTGAACCGTAATTTTTCAGTATTATTTAAATTGCTATACCTCACCATATATATATATATATATATATATATATATATATATATATATATATATATATATATATATATATATATATATATATATAAGAGATACTGATTATGACAGTAGAGGATTTGAAGGCTGCGGCCATCGAACTGGAACTGGTAATGACTGGGGCTAAAACGGATTTGCAGGAAAGACTTATCCGACATTTTGGAGGTACGACGCTGGGGGTAGCTCGGAGTTTGGTGACGCGGCTTCTAGTCTTAATGAAGTAGGTGCCACATGGACGCATGTCGCCCTCAGAAACGTTGAAGATTCCATAACGAAATTTTCCGCTGAAAGCGTCCACGGTGCAGAAACGTTGATAGAAGAGTTTTCGGAATCCGCACAGGTACTAAAATGGGACCCGCTACAAAAATATATATATGCCAAGCAATTGTTAATAGGGGCAGCCGAGAATTTCGCCAGAAGTCAATCTGGCATAAAAGTTGGACGGCTCTTGCCGTAAGGCTGCGGAAACAATTTGGGGTGAAACCATCCGCCATTTCTATACACCGGAAGGTGAAAGCGAGGCAGAAGCGAACGACGAAACTTTTCGCCAATATTTGTATTCCTTAATGGTGATGGGGGGGGGTGTATCAACAAAAGCAATCCTATATGAAGCCAAGAATATAAATGAGTCGAAGGAGAAATTAATCGGTTACGAGACCACCTCGGCAGAAAGGTCGTCAAGGGGTGTATCAACAAAAGCAATCCTATATGAAGCCAAGAATATAAATGAGTCGAAGGAGAAATTAATCGGTTACGAGACCACCTCGGCAGAAAGGTCGTCAAACCCCAAGGCGGGAAGATCAACATTCGAGAGGACTATACTGGAGCTACGTAATATGGGTAGAAAGTGTTTTAAATGCGGACTTACTGGGCATGTTACAAAGGATTGCAGGACTACCACCGTCAAGTGTTTTAAGTGCATCAGAACGGGACACAAATCGTTTGAGTGTCCAACCTTCAAAAAGGAGAAGAACGTCACCGATGTGAAACCAAATGTGAACACCCTAACGGACGATAACTAGCCATCGACAAGAATATGCAAAGACGTCGAAATGTTCGGGAAACTAGTTTCAGCCTTTATCGACACCGGAAGCGACATTAGCATTTTGAGGTACGACATTCTGTTAAACCTGACAGACGTTCCGCTGGAAACAGTCAGGAAGACGTTAGTCGGCATAGGTGGAAAACCATCACGACTATTGGGTGCTTGGGGTGCCACACGATAATTGATGGTCTAAACTTGAAATTAAATTTCCACATCGTTAGGGAAAACAAGATGAGTTATTCGGCCGTTATTGGCAATGACGTGTTAGATGGAGTGGATCTAACAATCGATTCAGAAGGAGCTCGGTTCACAAATAAAGTTAAACGCGGGAGTAAATTTATTTGAAAGAACATGGAAGGAGAGTCACGATAATACAAAGGACGATTTGATTCTTTTTGCGGAAGAATCTTGCACACGCTCAAAACCTGCATTGGTGCGTTAAAAGGAGAGTTTGGTGATATAGTACAAGCTATGGCGATTGAGGTGAAAGAGCCAGAGTTAGATTTAAGACATTTAGATAAACAATGGTGCACATATATTCTGAGAATAATAAATAATTATAAACCCCAAAAACCGTCCACTCCCACAGTAGAAATGCAGATTGTGCTATCGGACGATATTCCAATAGCAAGCAGACCCCGCAGAAAGTCTTATGCAGATCAGCATATTATGGAAGGCCAGGTAAATGAATGGTTAAGGGAAGGTGTTATTAAGCCCAGTTACTCCGAATATTCTGCGCCAGTTGTGTTAGTGACTAAAAAGGATGGCTCAAAAAGGCTTTGCTGTGACTACAGACGGTTGAACGAAAATATAATCAGAGACAATTTTCTTATGACAGTAGTTGATTACGTCATTCAGAGGCTACAGGAGGCCAAGGTATTTACGACGTTAGATCTGAAAAATGGGTTTCTCCATGTCCCTATAGCAAAAGATTCACACAAATATACAGCGTTCCTTACCCAAAATAGATAATACCAATATGTATCTTTCGGGATCAGCAATTTCCCAGCTGTGTTCTGCCGATACATATCGTTGATATTCCGGGACTTGGTCAGAGAGGGTATAGTAGTTATTTACATGAATAACATGGTGGTGTTATCACGGAACGACAACGAGGTTCTGCGCAATCTAATGGACGTAGCATCGTCAAACGGCATCCGGTTCAAATGGAGCAAGTGTCAATTCCTGCGCAAGAAAATTCAGTTCTTAGGCTACATCATTGAAAATTCGTCGATATCGCCCTCAGAAGAAAAGATTAACGCAATTAGAAACTTTCCAGTACCAACCACTACGAAAGCCATACACAAGTTTTTTGGCCTTACATCATTCTTTCGCCGTTTTATTCAGGACTACGCCATGGTCGCGAAACCACTATCGGACGTGCTGAAGAAAAATTCAAAATTTAATATGGGGGATGAACAGCTATTAGCGGTGCAACAGTTAAAAGGGGCTTTGACCAACGATTCGGTATTGCGACTATACAATCCAAGAGCTGAAACGGAGATACATGCAAACGCAAGCAAGTTTGGATATGGTGCGGTGCTGCTGCAGAAAGATTCCGAAGACTCGGAGTTCCATCCATTCGAGTACAGGATCAGGAAAACAGCTGCCGCTGAGGAGAAATACCACCCATACGTCAATCATCGAAGCATAAAAAAATAAAGAATATACGTGTCGGACATGAAATTCAAGGTCATAACAGATTGTAACGCATTTGCAATGACTGTGCGGAAAGAGGATGTACCTTAGGCTGCCAATTATTCTTCAAAGTTGGAATTTGTATCAAGCCCAACCCCAGATTGGTTCGAATTGCTAAAAAATGGTCCCTTGAAAATTTGAGTTCAATCGGATAAGGGGATAAGGTGCCCCTGACCAACCCAAAATCTGCAAAATACTGGATTTTTGACTTTGATTGTCAATAAGTTCGTTAATATTTATTTCACAAAAAATATTGTTAGTAAAAGTTATAGATCAAACTCAGAGGAACAACTTTAGCGCACAATTTTTTTTTGCATCTCTAATATCTACCGAATTAAAACAAGTAAAAATACTATATTCGGCTGTGCCGAATCATATATAGCCTTCACAGATGTAACTCTTCTTTGTTTCTTTCTTGCTAAAAACAGAAAGTAGGTTTTATTAAAAAAAACCAAAATGATGTTATCGGTTACTTTTATATTTAAGAAAACGTTTAAATTTTTTGGCTACGAAGCTAAATGTTTGGCTCTTCTTATTTCTAATACCTCTGAACATCTTGCAAAAATATTAAATACGATTAATATACAAACAAAAAGAAAAATTTGTTTCATGTACCCCAAAAAGTTCTAATTGTCCAACTGTCTTTTAGTTTTTTTTTTTTGGTTTTTAAT
This sequence comes from Linnaemya tessellans, assembly GCA_951800035.1. Taxonomy (NCBI): domain Eukaryota; kingdom Metazoa; phylum Arthropoda; class Insecta; order Diptera; family Tachinidae; genus Linnaemya; species Linnaemya tessellans. The sequence continues at coordinate 49,111,956 of OX637534.1, forward strand.
ACCAATTTAAATCGAAAATAGCAAATTATATCGTTACTTTTATGAATCAGAAGATGTCGATATTCCAAACCTGAAATTGGATTTTTAATTTTTTTGGTTTTTAATACCAATTTAACTCTTCCCGAAGTATAAAAAAGATTTCATTCACAAAAAATAAAATTAGGAACTTATTTCGATTTTCCAACCCTGGAACCGAAGTTTTAATTTTTTAATACTAATTAAATTTTTCCTGAAATATAAAATAGGTTTAATTCACTAAAAACAAAAAATTTTGAATTTTTGTACTTTTATGTACCAAAAATATTTCATTTGTCCAACCCTGGAGCCGAAATTTTGATTTTTTAAGATCTTAATACCAATTTTGTTTTTCCTGAATTATAAAACAGTTTTAATTAGCAAAAACAACAGCGTCATTTGCCTTTTTGGTTACTTTTATGCAAAAAAAATATTAAATTTCCCAACCTTGGAAAGGAAATTAAAATTTTTTTTTGTGTTTTTTATCAATGCAACTCTTAATGAGGCATGAAATAGTTTTATTTAAGAAAAACTTAAAATTTGTAACCATTTCGGTAATTTTCATGTACTTCAAAATATTGCAGTAATCCAACCCTGGAATCGAAATTGGTTTTTTTTTAATATGTGATACCAATTTTGTTTTTTCTGAATTAAAAGGATATGGACAAAATAAATTTGGTAATCATATATGTAATTTTCTTCCGCATTGCACAGACATTAATTTTGCTACATATTCTCAATAATTACTTAGGTAGTGTTCTTTTTATAACAACAAATTCGTTTTTGTAATTATTTAAAAAAAAAACGTTTTTTTATGTAATGAAAATATACTTTTCATTTAACAGCTGATGGGGTGACCATATCAAAAAGTAGGCAACAGGAGGAAATACTATATTAAATAAAGTTTTCGAAATTAATAAAAACACATCCGAAAGATAGAATTTTGTGCGACGGATAATGAATATTTAGTGTGGTCTGAAAACTAGCAAAATACAACAGATCCCTCTCTATTGCATTTTCAATTATTGAACAAGTTCCATTGAATCGTCCAGTATTAACTGCTATCGTATCGAAAACCAAAGCTTTTACATAATTTTGCAGACCACATTCAAAAAGCGATTTGCAAATATCCGTTGGTTTTGCTCTCCCAGTACCACTCTTTAATGCAGGACTATAATAATATTTTATCAAGAAGCGAAGAACAAAAACAATATATGTTGCAATTGTTACCGTTTACGTTTTCCAAATTGCAATAAAGAAACCCTGTTTTAACTAAACAAAAACCAAAGCCATAACCATGGTATAATTATCGGGTATATGCAAAGCGAATTCATTACAACAAAGCAACTTGTTTGTGAAACACAATGTCAAATACAAGGCGAATTATTTAATTCGCCTTTGTTAAATAAAATAAAATTTTATGAGAACAAAATTAGTTGTATTCATTGTTGTGATAAACATTAAATTTTAAAATGAAGGTATATCAAGAAAGTGCAGTTTTTGTTTGGTAATTGAAAAATTGTTTACTGTTTTCAACTTTGGGCTCAGCATTCTCTTCTGTCTGCCTCATTAGGAACGTAAAAAAAACCCATTCCCGGATTTTTCTTCTTTTAAACAAACACTGCAAAATCTAATTTTTATATATTCACAAAAACCACACCGATATGTTTATATTATATTATATTATTAATGTATTGTTTAAATTTACAATATTTTTTTAAAAAATGGACGGAAAGTATGTACATACGTTGATAAATTTTTTTTATTTTAATAATTTAAACTTTTATTTTAAAAATTTCAAACAACCAAAATAGTTAGTAAAAAGAAAACATAAAATTGCGGCGAATTTCACAAATTTTTACAATCTGTTCACTATCACCTGTGCTGATGCATATACCTGTTTATTGTACCCTGGCCATAACAAAAAAAAAATAAAAAATTTGCCACATATAAAATTAATATATAAACGTATAATTTTATTTCTTATGTAACCCCTATACTTAAGTACATTAAATCACCCATATAAACGAAGTAATTGGCAATCAAAGTCAAAAATCATGTATTTTGTAAATTTTGGGGTTCAGGGGCATCCTATACCCTCATCCGATTGAGCTAAAATTTTCAAGGGACTATTTTTTTAGCAACTCGAACCAATCTGGGGGTTGGCGTGAAAGAAATTTCTTCAAAAAAATTTTCCCATATACTTAATTGGCACCCTAATGTAACTCTTAAGGTATCGAGATGGGCCCTGTTTGTGCAGGAACTCGACTACACGATTGAACATCGATCGGGAACCCGAATGAAGCACGTGGTCGCACTTAGTCGTGTTCATCGCCTCCTGATACAGGACTCCCTCCAACATAGGATCAATGAAGCTCAACAAAATGACGATTGGACTAAGGCGGTCTGCAAGGTGATAGAGAATATTAAGTACGAAGGGTATTTCATGAAATATGGAATTCTACACAAAGACCCTACACGAGAATTGATTGTCATACCAGAGGGTATGGAAAGGGAAGTAATTGAAATGGCACACTGGCAAGGACACTTTGCTGTGCGTAAGGCAAGGGAGCTAGTTCAGAAACAATTCTATATCTCGAATCTAGAGGCAAAAACAGAGGCCGTGGTAAAAAGCTGTGTAGAATGTATGATCGTGGAAGCTAAAATGGGAAGGAAAAAAGGCACACTCCACCCGGACAAACCCTTCGCAACCTACCATATAGATCACGTATGGAGGCTACCCATAAGATGTACAACCACATCCTCGTAATAATCGATGCCTTCACCAAATTCGTTGGCTGTACCCAACCAAGAGTACTGGCAGTAAGGAGGTTGTAGAGAAGTTGAGGAAGCAGTCTGCCATCTTTGGAAATCCACAGCGTATAATATAAGGCAGAGGAATGGCTTTCACTGCGAATAAATTCGAGAAGTATTGCAAGGAGAAAGGGATTCAAGATCTGCTAATCGCTACGGGAGTTCCGAGAGAAAATGGCCCGGTGGAACGTCTAGATCGGATAATCGTGTCCATATTATTCAAAATATGCGCCGAAAATCCGAACCATTGGTATTAATACGTAGACAGAGTTCAACAGAAATAATAGCCCGTCACGGTGTAATCAGAATACTCATCCTGATGATGGGTGTCCATATGAAAACCAAAAGAGACGTCGAAATAGCGAGCATCCTGGAAGAGTTATCTATAACCGTACTACATGAACAGAGGGAGCAGTTCCGCGATAAATCTCGAGAGAACATTACAAAAAACCAGGCGGAAAACTGGCGGACATTTAACAAGAAAAGAATCCCAGCCCATCATACAAGATAGGCAACCTGGTACCCATAAAACGCACCCAATACGGTACCGGGATGAAGCTACGCCCGAAATTTTTTGCCCCATACAAAGTTATAGCAAAATCAAACCACGATCGCTATGAGAACGAAAAGATTGGCGAGGGCGAGGAAACAATCATGTGCTTAACTGTTGCCGAATATGTGGAGTCCAGTTTCGGTACGAAGCCAGCGTCAGGAGGGCGAATGTAGGATGACGCACTGTGACATAGGAATGCGACCGACCCACTGTGACATAAGAATGTGCTAACGGGACAAAAAAACCAAAAACGAGCAAGTCAAGTAAGAAGTTGTAGATAAAACAAGTAAAAGTGTTATAATAAATACTCTTAAATACCCTTCACAGATGTAATTATTCTTTCTTTCTTTCTTTCTTGCCAGTACATTTAATTAAAAAATCAAAATGATTTTATCGGTTACTTTTATATTTAAGAACACGTTTAAATTTTTCGCTAATTTTTTGCTAAATGTTTGGCTTTTCTTATATCTATGAACGTCTTTCAAAAATATTATGAACGTCTTTCAAAAATATTATATATATTTAATTTACAAACAAAACAAAAAATCCGTTTCATGTACCCCAAAAAGTTCTAATAGTCCAACCGTAGAATCGTCTCTTAGATTTTGTTGGTTTTTAATACCAGTTTACTTTTTTTCTGATATATAAAGTAGGTATAATTCATCATACAAATCAAAAATAACAAATAAAATGGCAGCTTTTATGAGTAAAAAAATGTAGATTTTCCAACCCTGCAAACGAATTTTTAATTTTTTAATACTAATTTAATTTTTTCCTGATATAAAAAATTGGTTTAATTCACTAAAAACACAAAATTTGGAATTTATGTATGTACTTTTATGTACCAAAACTATGTCGATTTTCCAAACCTGGAACCGAATTTTTAGTTTTTAAAATTTTTAATACCAATCTAATTCTTAGCAAGGTATAAAATAGGTTTAAGTCACTGTAAAAACCAAAATTGGAACTTATATGGTTACTTTTATGTACCAAAAAATTTCGATTCTCCAACCCTGGAACCGAATTTATAATATTTTGATACTAGTTTAATATTTTCTGATATACTAATAGGTTTAATTCACTAAAAGCACAAAATTTGGAATTTATGTATGTGCTCTTATGTACGAAAAGTATTTCGATTTTGTAACTTTGAAAGCGAATTTGTATTTTTTTACCAACGCAATTCTTAGTGAGGTGTAACATAGTTTTACTTGACAAAAAAAATTAAAATTTTTAAACACTCACCATTCATGTACCAAAAAATATTTCATTTGTCCAACCTTGGCCTCGTACTTATGAATTTTTAAAATTTTAATACCAATTTTGTTCTTCCTGAATTATAAAACAGCTTTAATTAGCAAAAAGAAACAACGTCCATGTACTTTTTGGTTACTTTTATGCAAAATAAATGTTTCAATTTCCCAACCCTGGAATCGAAATTTAAATTTTTTTTACCAGTGCAACTCTTAATGAGGCATGAATTAGTGTTGTTTAAGAAAAACTTAATATTTGTAACCATTTAGGTAATATTTATGTACCACAAAATCTTGCAGTTACCCAACTCTGGAATATAAATTTTGTTTTTTTTTTAATTCTTGATACCAATTTTGTTTTTCCTGAACTAAAAAATAATTTTAATTAGTAAAAACACAACGTCAATTGTCTTTGTGGTTACTTTTATGTATAAAAATAATTTCAATTTCCCAACCCTGGAAGCGAAATTTAAATTTTTTAAAATTTTTCTTATCAATGCAAATGTTCATGAGGTATAAAGTAGTTTTGTTTAAGAAAAACTAGAATTTTGCAACCATTTTGGTTATTACATGTACTACAAAATAATGCATGTACCAAGAAAAAAATTTAATTTTTCCAACCCTGGAAACGATATTTTAATTTGTTTTGTTTTTTTATCAGTGCAACGCTTCTTGGGGTATAAAGTAGTTTTATTTAAGAAAAATTGCAAATTTTTTACCATTATGGTAACTTTCATGTACCATAAAATATTGCATTTGTCCATCCATGGATTCGAAATTTAATTTTTATTTTTGAATTTTTGATACCAATTTTGTTCTTCCTAAATTATAAGACAGTTTTAGTTAGCAAAAAACAAAAAAAAAAAACCGTTGCCTGTTTGATTAGTTTCATGTATAAAAAAAATTCAATTTCCTACCCCTGGAAGCAAAATTTGAATTTAAAAATTTGTTTTTGGCCAATACAAAACTTCATGACGTATAAAGAGGTTTTGTTAAAGAAAAACTTAAAATTTTTAACAATTTTAGTTACTACATGTACTACAAAATACGGAATATGGGCATTTCCATTTTGGCGTTACGTTACTTTTGTACGACGATATGTTGAAAAAAAAACGTTAAAAACCAGAATTTAAAAAAGTTTTTTTCTCACATTAGAGAAGTGATTGGATAGCTCTATATTCAGCCAAAAAATGGAAATAGTTGAGCCTAAGAATTTCAAGATATACTCCAAAAAGTGACCTGGCGTTACGTTCCAAAAAACGGAAGTGCGATTTGACTTTGATAACAAAATTGTTGAACTCTGCGAATTGGGCAAGTATTTTTAATCAAATTTTTTTTGATAGGTTTTGGACCAATATACATTTATTTTCCAAGTTATAAATTGAAAAAATCTTTTTTCCTTTTTTTTCTTTTATGAAAATTGGTCTGGCGTTACGTTACTGGCGTTACATTACTAAAATTTCCACTTTATTTTATTATGTTAAAAAAATGCGAAAAAGACATAAATATTAGAAAATTATATAAAAACTACAAAATACTAAATTTATTTTTTGCATTTGTTTTATGATTAAATATGTTTGTAGCAACAGTTTTGCATTAAGAGTATTATTATGAAATTGCTTTTAGGAATGTTAATTATAAAGAGAAAATGCCCTTGAAGTTAAGAAACACTTACAAAAACGGGAACTTCAAACTTGTAGCTCAGTATTTCACCATCCCAACAAAAGAAAGCTTTGAGCTCCTAAATTTAATTTATTTTAGAAGTTTCTCTTTTATAATACATTAGGAAAAAATCTGTTTGTTAACTTTTAATTTTTCGATCAAGGTGGACTTTTTTCTGGAAATGCCCATATGCAGAAAAAAATTTTTAATTTCACATCCCTGGAAAAAAATTTTTAATTTTTACTTTTTAATAGACCATTGAGGCTCCGCAAAGCACGAAATAGGTTTAATTTGCAAACATTAAAAAAATAATTAATTTTTGGTATAAATTTTGCGTCGAGAAGTAGGTGTAAGCTTCCCAGCTCTGGAACCATACTTCGGATTTTTCTGAATTTCAATAGCACTCTATTTAAGTTCATTTCCAATCCAACGGTCCAAGAACGAAGTCTCTAGATTTTCTGGGGGCTTGGAAAAACTGATTTCACGTACATACGGACAGACATCGCCCAATCGTCATCGCTATTCATAAGGATCCGGAATATATATACTTTATGGGGTCCCATGTGCATATCCAAGAAATTACACACGGAATGACAAAACTATATATACCATTTCACTTTTTTGTGAAGGGTATAAAAGCATACAGATAGAACATACAAAAAACCATACGGACAGAACATGAATGTAAAACAAACACACACACACCAAAAGAGACAAAACGGCGCAACTATGTATAAATAGAGGAACTACAGACAGTGCGTGGACGATCGTTAAATTGTCAAGTCAAATTAATTTACCTCCAAGCAAATAAAATAAGCAAATAAAACTTATGTTAAGGAATTAATGAACAGAACTTAGTCATTTAGGAGCAAAGAGGGGTAGACGGGTAGGACTGGGAGGATCAGAGAACATATTACTCTCGTCGTGAAAGCCTTTAAATTAAATTTATAGCCTTAAGGAATACAATTCGTTTTCACATATAATATGTAACTTCATCGCGCAGTAAAGGGAGTGGGGTCGAAAAAGAGACTATATGGTGTTTTTCGCAGACGGACGTATGGGCGTTGATAGATCGTCTTAGACATCATCACTGATCAAAAATATTTATACTTTATGGGGTCCAATTCCCTTCGGATGGTATTAAAACTGTATTTTGGCGGGGTCGCTCTGGCAAGGGCTGTGGGGGAGACATTTTACCTTTGTCATAAAACTCAAAAAATAAATGCTTTGGGATAATTAATTGTAAACAACTTTTTTATAGGGCAGGGGAATTAATGAACAGCTTCATCATACTTCTCAGCTTTATCACAAAAGCTTAAACATTTTATTTTTAAGGAACATAGGCTTCAGCAATACAATTTTTAAATTTTTACATTATCTTTGCATATAATAACACCCACTAAAGAGGGAGGGGCCCAAATTCAATTTATTTTTAATTTTATGGCTCCAAGTTTAACTCGTTGGACCCTTTTTGACATAAAAATTACAAAAATAAAAATAAATTATGTTCTTTTTTAGATGTTGGTTTGGTTCTTCTTAGAGGAACTTTTTCCCCTCTTGCTTGATTCAGCCCGTTTACGAACTGGACCTGTGCTATTCTTCAATATATACTGATACCAATTTTCAAGGGTCCAGCTCTTTTCGTTTGGACTGGTTTCCACAGACGGACGGACGGACATGGCCAGATAGTGTTACAATTCATCACTAATCAAGAATATACTCGTATATACTTTATAAGATCTCAAAGCGATATTTCGCCGCGTTACACACGGATTGACAAAATTAATGTACCCTCCAATTTTTTTTAGAGGGTATAAAAAGTGAATCAACTGGCTTTCCCAAGGTCATGAAATTTTTATTTTCTTAGTCTAATGATGAATTGGAAATTAGTACAGTCGACTCCGCTCTACTGGAAGTAACCAAAACCCAATTTTTTTCAGTTATTCGATTTTTTCTCTAAAACGTAGTTTGGATTATTGAAATTTGTTATAGTTAAGCGTACTGCTTAAAATCAGTAAAACAATATTTTTTATATCAATTGTCTAGCCACTTGCATTGACAATATAATAGAATTATACCATAAAGTACGTAAGAGCGAAAAGGACAAATACATGTTGCCATTTAATTTTTTTAACGGACAAAACATGCACAATTTTTTCAGCCTTAAGTTATGCAATCGATTCGATGTCATTGTTTATCTTTTCACTAAAGCGAAGTAAGTTTCATACAAAACGTAGGTGTGGGCTTGCTTTTGTTTTCAGTAATACGATATTTTCAGTAAAGCGATGTTTCACTAAAGCGAAGTGAATAAGACTAGCTGCACTTAAAATCATTAGTGCGGGGATTTCAGTAATCCGATTTTTTTCAAAATGCTCAATACTTCTTTTATTGTAATTCTTGTAAATGGTCACATCAATTCTAGATTTTTACGGAGTAATTTGTTTGTTTTTAATATTGCTCAAAGTTCACTTCTCTCCTTTAAATCACTTTACGTCAAAGGTGGTCGTTCTAACTTTGAAATGCCTGATCCTCGTAGAAAACTATGGACCTACTTGAATAAAATGCATAAATTTTTCTTAATCTTAAATTAAAATATAATTTAAAAGCTAACTGTTTGGTTTGATTTATTCTAAATACGTTGAATGGCATCTGTATTATTATATACAGCGTTTGGATTTTCAAATCACTCATCATCGATAGGTTGTGGGCCCAGATGCCCACGTACTGCACCTGCTAATTAGTTTGAGCAAATAAATTTATGGATACCGACGAGTCGGTCCCATTCGATTCTGCAATTGTTTCTGATTTTTTAGAAGACACAATCGACAGCATTTGTTTAAATTCCGAGATTCCGGCTCAGCTTGAAAGTGTGAAAAAAGCAAGCATGAGTGAATCAAAAGTTTACCACATTCATCGATTCAACGGGCTATGGCGACGACAAATGGAAATATACATGGTAGAAAAGAAATTGAAATCATATTTGCTAAGTACAATTGACAGAACTTAGCAAAATTCTACACAATGGGACGAAAAAGACACAGAAGCGCAGGCGTTCATTATGACAGGAATAGAGTTGGAACAACATAAGTACATCACCGAGTGCTCAACATCAGCGCAAATGTGGTCAAACCTAAAAGCCGTTCACGCTGAAAAAAGTGAACAATCTGCACAAGTTCTTCTAAAGAAATTTAAGAGCATCAAGATGACAGATGATGAATTAGTTGTTGATTTTGTCGCAAATATTATGTCGATAGCACAAAGACTCAAAGATATGTACCTAGAACAACAACAACCTATGATTGTTGCAAAGATTTTGAGCAGTCTGCCAGTGAGATTTGATCACGTACGCACCGCATGGTATGCATTTCACGTGAACAACAAAATATAGAAACATTGACTGAACACCTTGTTAATGAAAAAAGCCTTATGAATTTACGCACAAATAATAACAATAGAGGCCCCTCGAATGCATTATACACAGTAAGTAACTCCAGAAACAAAAATAGCACCAACTAAAAACCGAACCAGAAACGAAGTGGTAAATGCAATTATTGTCAAAAACCGGGACATTGGGCAAGAGAAAACGACAGAGCGATCAAAGAAAGAAAGAAGATAGAAAAAATGAGGCATATTCATTGGCATTACAAAATAAAATAAATAAAACTGAAGAAAATGCAAATTTGTTTAACGTAGACAGCCTAAATAGCAATAATAAAATCGAAATTTTTTTTTTTGTGCAGACTCATGTTCCACCGACCATATATCATTCCAGAAGGAACTTTTTACAAACTATAAAGCTGCAGCAACAGAAAACTCATATGTGAGAGTAGGCGACGGACGGCGTTTAAAAATTGAAGGCAAATGCGACATAAAAATAAAAGGCAAGTCAGATCATATTTTTTTAATTAAAAATGTATTGCTTGTGCCAGAACTCGATAAAAATTTCAAGACCTACTGAGAGAGGCACAAGGGAATGTTTGAGCCAGGGGGTGAACATGTTTATTTTATAAAGAGCAACAATGTAGTGGCTGAGTGCACAAGCGAAAACATATTGTACCGCATGAACGTAAAACCATTTTTGGCATCATATATCAATGTGTTAACAAAAGAAAGTATTATCTTATGGCACGAGCGGCTAGACCATGTAAATTTGAAAACGCTGCGTGAAATGAACGAAAATAAAATTGTGGGCAATTTGGACTTTTCATATGTATCAAAAGAGCAAACATTTTGTGAAGGACGTACCTATGGTAAGCAGCATAGGAATCCTTTTCCCAAATCTGGTGCAAAACGATCAAGTCAGCAAATGGGACAAAAACTCAATCATAGGCATATTGGTCGGCTACAAAGCAAAGCTTACCGAGTATTTGATCCAAGTAATAGACGAGCGTTTATCCGACGTGGCGTCATATTCAACGAAACACCTACTGCAGTTAATGAATACTACGAAAATAAACAGAGCAGTGCTCAAGAACTATCAGCAATCGCCAACTTTCAACAAAATTGAAAATCAGCAACGAAGTCCTTACACATTAAGAAGCATTTCAAGAAAACAAAACGCTGCTGAAGGTGGAAGAAATTAAGCTGTTGAATTATGTGTAGCATGCATAGAGCCATCAACCTTAGATGAGGCAATGTCAAGTGCAGACTGTGAGAAATGGACTGAGGCGATCAATGAAGAAATAAAGCCTCTTCAAAAGAACAACACATGGATTTTAGTCCCACGAACCAGTGCTATGCATGTTATTACTAATCGGGGGATTTTGAAGAAAAAATTCAAGTCTAATGGTGAAATCGACACATTCAAAGCACTTTTAGTTGTAAGAGGGTGCTCTCAAAAACAAACTGTTGAGTATGATGAAATCGACTCACCTGTTGTGAAATACGAATCTGTAAGACCAATATTGGCTATAGCAGCTGCCCGTGCTATGGAAATTATACAATTTGATGTAAAAACGGCATTTTTACATGGAAATTTAGAAGAGATCAAATATATGGAACAGCCAAAAGGATTTGGCCAAGATGACCGAGTATGTTTATTAAAATAGAGTTTGTATGGGTTAAAGCAAGCCTCAAGGGAATGGAACAAGCGCATTGTAAAGTTTCTCGTCAATTTCGGGCTTATACAGTCATGGGCGTTTTAGTCATCTTCACTGTTTTCCTGTGTCTACCCCTGCTGAAGTTGGTAACCATTTTTCAAAGAACGAACGTGAAGCCATCGGGTCTTAATTGTATTTAATGGTTTGCACTAGGTCTGACATCGCTTACATCATTGGCGTATTAAGCAGATACTTGGAGAAACCAGCGCAGTCTTATTGGCAGGGTGTCAAAAGAGTTCTTAAATATTTGAAAGGTACTTTCGAACATGGCATTAATTTTAATTTGAATTCTAGGTCGTTTCAACTAAAAAACTATTGTGATGCTGATTGGGGTGGTGATAGGGACACCAGGCGTAGCATAACAGTCTACGTTGCATTTTTAAATGGTGGACCAATTGCTTGGAAGTCAGCTTCAACAAGTGAAGCTGAGTTTGTAACTCTTTGTGCTGCGACAAAATCTGTTAAATGGCTCAGACATCTACTACTCGAATGTGGACACATACAGAGTTTGCCAACTCTCATGTTCTCCGATAATCAACGAGCGATAACCTTGGTCAAAAGTCCTGAAGCGTCTAAGCGTACGAAACACATCGATATCCAGTATTTCTATACATGTGACAGGGGAAATTGATGTACAATATTAAGAGACTAGCAACCAATTGGCTGACTTTTTAACTAAGCCTTTAACCAAAGACATTTAGTTCAAGATTTTGTTTACGAGTAAATGCAATTTCAATTCAGAAAGCGAGAGGGGAGTGTTGGGATATTCACTTTCTGAATTATAACTTCATATATCTTGCAACTTTGTTTTTGCTTAATTTTTGTTTCTTACATATTTTTGCTTCTTATTTTTATTTCCTTTTTTCTTCTTGTTCATTTCCATGATTTTGCAATCCATATTTTTCTGAGTAATCTTAAATTAAAATATAATTTAAAAGCTAACTGTTTGGTTTGTTTTATTCTAAATACTTTCGTGGGCTTCTGTATTATTATACACAGCGTTTGGAATATCAAATCACACATCATCAATAGGTAATATCACACACTTTTAACTCAATTGCTTTTATTATGTTCCTTAAATTGTGCGACATTCAGGTTAGGTTGGCAGTTTGTTGGCGGAAGAGAGAGTGTCCAGCCCACTTTGGTCCAATATGGCTCCTTTGTGTTACCTGTATAGGAGAGAAGAAAAAGGATAGGAAAAGAATAGGGAAGGAAAAAATAGGTCTGAGATCGGAAAACCTAAAGAAGAAGGTAGAAAAAATGAGTTGAAAATGTTTGTTTGAACACACAGGACTCAAGTGATTGAGCAGACGACCCAGCTGCTGCTCCAATATACCGCTAAAGTATGTTCTACCAAGAGATTGTAGATGCTGAACCTTCAGAGTAGGACAGAGGCAGAGGAAGTGTGCAATACTCTCATCCTCCTTGTCGTTCCAACTGGAGCAGCATTCGTTGTAGGGGATGCCCATGCGTTTGACATGGACCCCGAAAGTGCAGTGTCCAGTTAGTATGACCACTATACTGCGCAGATGACGTCTTGTAAAATTCTTCAGATCCTTGGTCCTATTAAAATATTGCCGGGCAATAATACTCTCGCTATTTTACAAGTGCATTCACCTATTCTGAACTAATTCGAGAAGAGTAGCTTCAATACTTCTATAGAAAAATGAGATATCGTCCAACTCTCACTAAGTTAGTGGATATCGGCCTTTTGCATTAATGTACCCCTCTTTGGTAGTTCATCCGTCTTAAAAGTGATCACATGTCTCCTCAACCAGTTTAAGGTGATACGTGAATGCCCAGAAAGTTTGTCAAAGACTTTGTGGTATTCTTGGAAATGGTGGCATGAGTGCAGATACTCATGAGGAACCTAATTGCTGCTTGGCTGTCGGTTATAATTTCGATGTCTCAGTTTGATAACAGATAGAACCTTAGCCATAGCGTTGTACTTTTAATGGCAAATATTCTACCTGTATTATTCTACATGCTTCCGGGAGTCTGAAAGACATATTGACCCTTACTAACTTTCCCTCCTCATTTAGAGTCGTCTGTGAGAGCCTGTACTTATCCGTGCCATCGGACAACCGTCTTGCCAATTTAAATTTCCTACTGAAGTAGGGTGTCGGAGTGCAGTAGCCTATAAGATCAGGTACATTATGGTTACATGCGCCTATAATATTCAATCTGGCAGCGATACGTGTTGCCAGCTTCCTACTAATTAAATCCATTGATTTTATAATTTAATTGATATATAATTTCTATTATCATTTCACTGGAAGTTTGGTTGTTTGTGCTTGTTTCATCAAATTACTCAAAGCAAGGCGAACTAAATAGATAATATCAAAGCAAATATCTACAGCTGTTTCATTCTATCATAATACTGGCAATACTGCAGTACAGTTCAATTATCACTGCTTATTCACTGCAATACCTCTCGTTGTTAATTGTAAAGTGCATTACCATTTATCACTACCCAGTGAGCAAAATTAATTGCATAAATAAGAAATAAAAATTATATATATTTTTGATTGCTTCATCGTTAATTCCCAAGATGGCCTGATGGAAAACTTTTTAGTGACTTTAAAACTTTAGATAGCTTACAAGCACCATCCATAATTCGCCGCAAAAGCCCCAGATTGTTGAATAAATATAACAATACTTCTGCAACAATCAATCAATATGTAGTTAATACGATTGATGACGGATTCAGTTTAACTAAAAATTCTCTTCCAAGAACAACTATACCTAATGCCTTAGATAATGTTGGTAACATTGAGCCCCGCTCAATTAAGTAATTTTGATGTCTCAACTCCAGTTCCTTTAACCTCAATAGCGACCTCGTCTACAGTTCATAATCAAAATTTAACTGATTAATCAATAGCCCCAAGGGAGTTGCGTACGATTCGCATCAGATACAAAAGTTGAAGAAATGAAATGGCATATTCAAAAGATATTTGAAAATTGCTCACCACAGGATATTCTCGTTTTTAAAATAAACTCTAGAAATAGAACTCAAAATAATTGTACCGGAAGTAATGTTTCAACAAATTGTTATTCAAGAGTTTTGGGCTAAGAATGCTTTAGTACGTGAATTCATTTATAAAGATGATAATAATGCTCGCTTGCCTCATTTAGTGCACCCCAATCCAAAAAACTAAAAAACTAAGATTATGGTTTGAAGTCCTTCGCTTTAGTGTGCAATGACTTCCATCGCTTTGAAATTAAGATTATAACGCATTCAGTCAAATTTGCTGGAATATATGACCATAGGATATAGGCTTTGTATATAGCTAGTACCCATGGTGATTTAAGCAGATGGGCCAGCTTATTTTTCACACTGATGTCTATGGAGCACTAAGGTTAGCTGTGTGAGAGATATATGTGGTATATCCACTTTGGATTGGGAACTAATGGGTGTCCATGAGAACCTCTAAGGTTTCGAAGGAAACCTTATTTTCTCAAACTATATTTACACATCTCGCACAGATTAGTGTTATATCTCTATCCTCTTGTTTATTTGCTACTACAAAATTTGGTCCTGAACCAAATCAAAGATACACTTAGCCCTTTCGTTGGTGTTCGAGCACCACAAGTTAGAATCATATTTTATATGTTAATAATCTGTAAGAAAATTATCCACAGACTAAATTTAATTAAATATCTAAGTAAAACAAGTAAAAACGTTATATTCGACTTGGTCGAATCTTAAATACCTTCCAAATATTAAGTAACTAAATTTAAGATATTTAACTTGGTGGAACAGAGTACCCAATCTTAAATCTCTATATTGAGAGAGTCATTCCGGGAAGGGCCGTGGGAGAGACGTTTCACCTCTGTAAGATCAGAGAACATCTCAGCTTCTTACAGGCTTAAGGAATACAAATTGTTCAATATTTACACTATTTTTATACCCTCCAAAAAAGAATTTGGAGGGTATATTCACTTTGTCATTCCGTTTGTAACGCATCGAAATATCCATCTCAGACCCCATAAAGTATATATATTCTTGATCAGTGATGAAATCTAAGACGAACTGAGCATGTCCGTCCGTCCGTCTGTGGAAATCACGATTCAGTCCAAACGAAAAGAGCTAGACTCTTGAAATTTGGCATAAATATATTTTAAAACTTAGAGCAGGTTAAGTTCGAAGATGGGCTAAATCGGGCAAGAGGGAAAAAAGTTCCCCTAAGAAGAACTAAACCAACCCAGAAAAAACAACATAATTTTTAAAGTTTTTTGGTTATTTTGTCAAGCAAATTATATATACGGTCCAACGCCTTAAAGTTGGAGCCATTAAATAAAATAAAAATATTTTTTGACCCCCCCACTTTAGTGGGCGTTATTATAGGCAAAAAGACTTTACATTCCTTAAAAATAACACTTTTAAGCTTTAATGACGAGGCTGAGACGAAACCTGGTACTACTCTGCCCTACCCCGTCCTTCCCCTTCGCCCCCTAAATGACCCTACCAAAAAAATTTTTTTTTTTTAAATTTTGTATATAATCATTCCAAGCATTTATCTTTAGAGTTTTATGACTGCCGATTTCTGCAACACCTCCCCCCCCCCCCCCCCACCTCTTCCTTTGCCCCCTAAATGACCCTACCAAAAAAAAATTTTTTTTTATTAAATTTTGTATATAATCATCCCAAGCATTTATCTTTAGAGTTTTATGACTGCCGATTTCTGCCCTACCCCCCCCCCCCCCCGCCCCCTCTTCCTTTGCCCCCAAAATGACCTTACCAAAATATATGTTTTTTTTAATTTTGTATATAATCATCCCAAGCATTTATCTTTAGAGTTTTATGACTGCCGATTTCTGCCTTACCACCCCCCCCCCCCCCACCCTCTTCATTTGCCCACTAAATGACCCTACCAAAAAAAAAATTTTTTTTAAATTTTGTATATAATCATCCCAAGCATTTATCTTTAGAGTTTTATGACAAAGGTGAAATGTTTCCCCACAGCCCTTGCCAGAGCGACCCCGCCAAAATACAGTTTTTATAGCCTCCAAAGAGAATTGTGATGAAGTCTAAGACGGTCTAGCAATGCCCATACGTTCGTCTGTGGAAAACATGATATTGAATTTTTGATATTTTTGAACCCCGCCCCCTTTAGTGGGCGTTGACGTACGATATTATATAAAGGAACTCTGTCCCACCAAGCTAAACATATCAAATTCACTTACTAAATATTTGGAGGGTATTTAAGATTCGACCCGGTCGAATATAACGTTTTTACTTGTTGCATATAATATCGTACGTCAACGCCCACTAAAGGGTATGGTGTCCAAAAATAGACTATATCATGTTTTCCACAGACGAACGTGTGGGCATTGCTAGATCGTCTTAGACTTCATTACTGATCAAGAATATATATACTTTATGGGATCCAATTCTCTTTGGAGGGTATTAAAACTGTATTTTAGCGGGGTCGCTCTGGCAAGGGGTGTGGGGGAAACATATCACCTTTCTCACGAAACTCTAAAAATATATGCTTGGGATAATTATATACTAAATAAAATTTTTTATTTATTTTCATAGGGTCATTTACGGGGCAAAGGGGGAGGAGGGGTTAAGACAGAAACAGGCAGTCATAAAACTACAAATAAATGCATGGGATAATTGTATACAAAATTAAAAATTTTTTTTTGTGTAGGGTCATTTAGAGTGCAAAGGGGGAGGAGGGCGTAGGGCTGAAATCGGCAGTCATAAAACTCTAAAAGGAAATGCTTGGGATAATTGCATACAAAATTAAAATTTTGTTTTTTGGTAGGGTCATTTAGGTGGTGAAGGGGGAGGTGGGGATAGGGCAGAGTAGTACTAGGTTTCGTCTCAGTTCCGTCATTCTAACTTGTTAAAGAAAAAATTTCCACTTTTTATAGCAGTTAAAATGTCCCCTGTCTGCATAAGAGAAAACTAAATCGATTGACCTTCTGTAATTGGATAGGGATAAGTATTGCTATGGTATTGGATGCCTGAGTACGTAGCACAAAAAAATTTTGCAAACATATTACTTATTCTCAGTTTGTCGCTATAGAATTTAATAAATTTTGGATAGCCTGTATATTGACGTTTAAAATTGGCAAAATTTGTACAACGACTTCGGATCACGTTTCAAATTATACTGCATCGTGCTGGTATAGTTGTTATTAGTGCTCAGAAGATTTAGCATATGAACACTTAAATTTAAACATTTATTATAAATTGTTTTGAATAAAATTAGCAAAATTTATTTTTATGTTCGCTGGAACGCGAAGTAAATCTAGTTATTCGCACACATATAAATATGATTACATTTTATTATTTTATCAACGTACATATAAGTACATGTATGAATATTGTGCAACAAATTATATGCCCTACTCAAACATGATGCATCTCGGTAATGTACATGTACAAACATTTCATTAATCGGTTTTGTATGGACAGAAGTAACAGAATTTATTTTCAATATGTACATTCTAGCAAGTTTAATGAGTAAAACAAGTAATATTCGACCGGGGCGAATCTTAAATACCAACCAAATACTTAGTGGGTGCTGCTGGCTGAAGTAGTAGAACACGAGACTATGAAGCGGAAGGACCTGAGTTCGAGTCATGAAATATTGCGTTGAATTCTTCTGATCAACATTAGTAAGTAAGAATCAATAGGTGTACAGGCAATTTGGTTTGGGTTAAACAGAAACTGAAGCCGATAGAAAGTTTATAGAACCTCCACTGGTCTGACTTTCGAGTTTTTACTGGTACCACGGGATCCAGTACTAGTCCCGCAGTTTACTGCGACAGGATATTGGTGAGGTCTCCTCCGAGACTTCACGTGGTGGTTTGTGATACACCAATTGGTGGAAGATTTGTCAGAGAAGGACTGATGACCAGTCTTTATGGTTGTTCTTCGGTCCGGCTGATAGTTGCAAAATCTGTGTGTTGTTGTGAATCAACAAATGGAGTTCTATTGGGATAATTTTTGTATCTCATAGAACTAAAGATCATCTAGATAGGATCGGCACTTTAGCAAGGTGTTAGATCATGAACATTACCCTATCATGTTCTAGAAAATGCCCCCTGAGTGACTCAAGGCTCACTTTGGTGTGGCCTCTGAGTGCAAGCAGGGGTGATGGTGAACACTCAACTTCACACTATGTGAAGAACATCGTTAGATGCATTAGTGCATGGGTTGTGTTAGTTGTTGTCAGCATGTTTCAGTGATGAAGGCATAGCACTGGTCACTGAACATAATTGGCAGCGACTGACACTATCATGTACTAAAAAGCAGAGTAACAGCACCTACCTTCGTCGGCCCTGTAGCAAAAATTAGCTGGCGAAGTAAAAAAAAGTTGAAATAGCTACAAAAACACTGTCTATCTTCTCATCTTTCCTAATCTGTCCCCTCAATCCTATCCCCTCGTTTTCAGTTCCGGCGCAATGCAAAATAAAATAAACTAATTTTTTTGTTATTTGAATCTTTTAATAATTTTCCATTGTCTTGTATCTATGAAGTCCAATACATATACATATAATCAATAAATATTGCAAAGTTAACGTATTGCTTGCAATATGAAAATTCATGAAAATATCAGCAATTCTACTATCTAGTAAAAATATAAGAATGCTTGGTGGTTTTGACTTGGGAAAGCATTCACTCCATCATCTTTCATTGGGGAATTCATTGCAAAAGTACATGAAAATTAAAAATATTGATGTACGCTTAAGGAATACAGCATGTTAATTATTTACATTATTTTGCGATGTAATATGTTACTTTAATGCCCAGTAAAAAGGCTTCCAAAATGGATTTTGCTAGCTGTTCAACGTGGTGGACATGCTTACCAAAATTACAAAAAAAACTTTAAAAATTATGTTGTTTTTAGAGGTTGATTTAGTTCTTTTTAGGGGAACTTTTTCCCTCTGGCCCGATTCCGTCCATTTGAGAAATTGACCTGTGCTATCCTTCAATATTTATATATCTCAAATTTCAAGGGTCTGCCTCTTTTCACTTGGACTGTATAGTGATTTCCACAGACAGACGGATGGGCGGATATGCCTAGATCGTCTTGGAATGCATCACTGATCAAGAATGGGGTCTTGAAGAAATTTTTCGACACCGTTTAAAAGTTATTAAAAAAAACACATTCAAAACAATTTTTATACCCTTCACAAAAAAGTGAAAGGGTATATATAGGTTTGTCATTCCGTGTGTAATTTCTTCGATATGCACATGAGACCCCATAAAGTATATATATTCTGGATCCTTATGAATAGCCATGACGATTGAGAGATGTCCGTCTGTCCGTCCGTCTGTACGTGAAATCGGTTTTCCCAAGCCCTCAGAAGAGCTAGAGACTTCGTTCTTGGACCGTTGCATTGGAAATGAACTTAAATAGGCCGCTATTGAAATTCAAAAATATCCGAAGTACGGTGCCAGAGCTGGGAAGCTTACACCTATTTCTCGACGCAAAATTTATACCAAAAATCAATTATTTTTTTTAATGTTTGTAAATTAAACCTACTTCGTGCTTTGGGGAGCCTCAATGGTCTATTAAAAACTAAAAAAATACTTTTTTTTTCCAGGGATGGGAAATTAAAAATTTTTTTTCGGCCTATTCCGTATTTTGTAGTACATGTAATAACTAAAATTGTTAAAAATTTCAAGTTTTTCTTTAACAAAACCACTTTATGCGTCATGAAGATTTGCATTAGCCAAAAAAAAAACAAAAAAATTTTTTATTCAAATTTTGCTTCCAGTGGTGGGAAATTGAATTTTTTTATACATGAAAGTAATCAAACAGGCAACTGATGTTGTTTTTTGTTTATTTGCTAACTAAAACTATCTTATAATTTAGGAAGAACAAAATTGGTATCAGAAATTCAAAAATAAAAAATAAAATTTCGAATCCAGGGATGGACAAGTGCAATATTTTATGGTACATGAAAGTTACCAAAATGGTAAAAAATTTTAAATTTTTCGTAAATAAAACTACTTTATACCTCAAGAAGCGTTGTACTGATAAAAAAACAAACAAACAAAATTAAAATTTCGTTTGCAGGGTTGGAAAAATTATTTATTTTTGGTACATGCAATATTTTGTAGTACATGTAATAACCAAAATGGTTGAAAAATTCGAGTTTTTCTTAAACAAAACTACTTTATACCTCATTAAGATTTACATTGATAAAGAAAATTTAAAAAAATGTAAATTTCGCTTCCAGGGTTGGGAAATTGAAAATTTTTTTTTAAACGTAAAAGTAACCAAAAAGGCAATTGACGTTGTTTTTTACTAATTAAAACTATATTTATAACCTATATGGTTATAGATATTAAGTTTTTCTTAAATGAAACAATTTTATGCCTCATTAAGAGTTGCATTGGTAAAAAAATTTAAATTTCGTTTCCAGGGTTGGGAAATTGATATATTTAGTCTGCATAAAAGTAACAAGAAGGCAATTGACGTGTTTCTTTTTGCTAATTAAAGCTGTTTTATAATTCAGGAAGAACAAAATTGGTATTAAAATCTTAAAAAAATTAAAATTTCGACCCCAGGTTTGGACAAATGAAAGTGACCAAAAAGTTTAAAAATTTTAATTTTTTTGTCAAGTAAAACTGTGTTACACCTCACTAAGCATTGCATTGGTAAAAAAATAAAAATTCGCTTCCAGAGTTGGAAAATTGAAATATTTTTAGTATATAAAAGTACATACTTAATTCAAATTTTGTGCTTTTAGTGAATTAAACCTATTAGATATTTCAGAAAAAATAAAATTAGTATTAAAATATTAATAATTCGGCTCCAGGGTTGGAAAATCTACATTTTCTGATTCATAAAAGCAGCCATTTTGTTTGTTATTTTTGATTTTTATGATGAATTGTACCTACTTTATATATCAGAAAGAAGTAAACTGGCATTAAAAACCAACAAAATATAAAAGACGATTCTACGGTTGGACAATTAGAACTTTTTGGGGTACATGAAACGGATTTTTACTTTTTGTTTTTAAATTAAACATATATAATATTTTTGAAAGACGTTCATAAGTATTAGATATAGCCGAAAAATGTAAACGTTTTCTTAAATATAAAAGTAACCGATAACATCATTTTGATTTTTTAATTAAACCTACTTTCTGTTTTGGCAAGAAAGAAAGAAGAATTACATCTGTGAAGGGTATTTAAGATTCGGCATAGCCGAATATAGCGCTTTTACTTGTTTTAGTTTGTTTTTGATATTCCTCTAAATCTAACGGTCCAAACGGTCCCCAATTCATAGTAAATCTAAGTTTGAAGGAACCTTTTAAAACGCTACTAGTTTGGCTTTAGCCATTCAAAAGTTATAAGTGGTTCACAGACCAAGTTATATGAATGTTTTTACGGTTTAGTTTAGAACCGCAACTAATTCCATACCACTGGCAGTATCAGCAAGTATTTCTTCCGACGAAAGTAAATTATAAGTAGCGATAAGAACTTCACCGCCTATAGTTTTTGTACCTCTACCATGTCTGTAAATATTATTGTTATTGCATAGTAAAGGGTCCGCCAAATAACTTTTTTTTTGAAAATGATATAAAAAAAAAACTACTGATTATTTTCTCAAATTTCTTTTTTTATTTGAAAGTACAATCCTTCAGGTTAATAATGGAAAATAATTTCATTCAAATGGCTGCCTCGGCTGGCCGTGCAGTAGCCTACACTATCGGTCCAATTTTCAAGCACATTATCGATTGTTTGCTGCTGTATTTCACCAATGCACAGTGGTTCAAGTTTCTAAGGAAGGCGGTCATAAGTAGTTTACTCAGCTGTAGTCATCAAAATTAATATGTTTACGGTATTTATGGGCCAATTAGGGTAAAATAAGATAAAAAAGTGTTTAAATATAATATTATTATAATTTATTTACCAAAAATGTTAGTTATTAATTTAAAAAAAATTATAAATTTTATAACGGCAATTTAATACAACATTTGTACATTATTTTCAAAAACGTAACATACGTTCTTCTTTTGTGATAATTTACGTAAAGAAGAAATCAGCGGGTCGGAATTTAGAAGAAGTCTATGCAAAAGATCAGTGTTAGTGACAATACGAGACATTCTTCGCGTGTTGTCTCGTCTGAATTGCTTAAATAATTTATAACAAGATTCAGCGGCTTCTTTGGAGAGCTCGCGTATGGAAACTAGACTGTGATAAACTACTTCCGATCCATGAATTAACACTTTATGAACTGAAGCAGGGAAATTATACCATGAATACGTACTAATAAGCATTCGCGCTATTAATTTTGTTTCCCGATGAAAGACATTGCAAAAGATGATGACATCGATCAATAAATGCTTGATCTAAGCCAGTTATTTCAGATGATATAGCTGAATTCAAAAACAAAGTTCTTGCAGTGTCTCCGTCATTGGATGTGCCACTTCCACCACTTTGAGCTTTGTCGACAATTAAACCTAATCGTGTCCTAAAAATTGTGAAGAAATAAAGAAATAAATCAAATCGTCAACATGAACTGTGCAGTGAGCAACAAACGGTAAAAAATATGTATGTGCTACGAATCTAGTCGTAGAGACGAAGACCCTCTGTACCATGCACGTTCGGAAACAAACGCAGATAAATTATTTTTAAATTAAAAGTACAGATATAGAGGAACATTTTGATATGTAACTTGAAGGCGTCATAAGACGGCAACATAGTTAATACCTTAAGTAAAACAAGTAAAAACGTTATATTCGACCGGGTCGAATCTTAAATACCCTCCAAATATTTAGTAAGTGAATTTAAAATGTTTAACTTGGTGGGACAGAATTACTTTATATAATATCGTACGTCAACGCCCACTGTAGGGGGCGGGGTTCAAAAATATACAATATCATGTTTACCACAGGCGAACGTATGGGCATTGCTAGACCGTCTTAGACTTCATCACTGATCAATAATATATTTACTTCATGGGGTCCAATTCTCTTTGGAGGGTATAAAAACTGTATATTGGCGGGGTCGCTCTGGCAAAGGCTGTGGGGGAAACATTTCACCTTTGTCATAAAACTCTAAAAATAAATGCTTGGGATAATTATATACAAAATTAAAATTTCTTTTTTTTTATAGGGTCATTTAGAGGGCAAAGGGGGAGAGGGGGTAGGGCAGAAACAGGTAGACATAAAACACTAAAAATAAATGCTTGGGATGATTATACACAAAATTAAAAAATTTTTATTTATTTTTAATAGGGTTATTTAGCGGGCAAAGGGGGAGGAGGGGGTAGGGCAGCAACAGGCAGTCATAAAACTCTAAAGATAAATGCTTGGGATGATTATATACAAAATTAAAAAAAAAAATTTTTTGGCAGGGTCATTAAGGGGGCAAAGGAAGAGGGGGGGGGGGAGGTAGGGCAGAAATCGGCAGTCATAAAACTCTAAAGATAAATGCTTGGGATGATTATATACAAAATTTAAAAATTTTTTTTATTTGGTAGGGTCATTTTGGGGGCAAAGGAATAGGGGGGAGGGGGTAGGGCAGAAATCGGCAGTCATAAAACTCTAAAGATAAATGCTTGGGATGATTATACACAAAATTAAAATTTTTTTATTTATTTTTAATAGGGTCATTTAGCGGGCAAAGGGGGAGGAGGGGGTAGGGCAGCAACAGGCAGTCATAAAACTCTAAAGATAAATGCTTGGGATGATTATATACAAAATTTAAAAAAAATTTTTTTTTTGGTAGGGTCATTTAGGGGGCAAAGGAAGAGGGGCGGGGGAGTAGGGCAGAAATCGGCAATCATAAAACTCTAAAGATAAATGCTTGGGATGATTATATACAAAATTTAAAAAAAAAATTTTTTTTTGGTAGGGTCATTTAGGGGGCAAAGGAAGAGGTGGGGGGGTTAGGGCAGAAATCGGCAGTCATAAAACTCTAAAGATAAATGCTTGGGGTGATTATATACAAAATTTAAAAAAAAATTTTTTTTTGGTAGGGTCATTTAGGGGGCGAAGGGGAAGGAGGGGGTAGGGCAGAGTAGTACCAGGTTTCGTCTCAGCTTCGTCATTAAAGCTAAAAAGTGTTATTTTTAAGGAATGTAGGCTTAAGTAAAACAGTTTGTTAAATTTTTATGCTATTTTTGCCTATAACAACGCCCACTGAAGTGGGCGGGGTCAAAAAATATTTTTTATTTTATTTAATAGCGCCAAGTTTAAGGCGTTGGACCGTATTTGACATAAAAATATATCATTTGCTTAACAAAATAACCAAAAAACTTTAAAAATTATGTTGTTTTTTCTGGGTTGGTTTAGTTCTTCTTAGGGGAACTTTTTTCCCTCTTGCCCGATTTAGCCCATCTTCGAACTTGACCTGCTCTAAGTTTTAAAATATATTTATGCCAAATTTCAAGAGTCTAGCTCTTTTCGTTTGGACTGAATTGTGATTTCCACAGACGGACGGACGGACGGACATGCTCAGTTCGTCTTAGATTTCATCACTGATCAAGAATATATATACTTTATGGGGTCTGAGATGGATATTTCGATGTGTTACAAACGGAATGACAAAGTGAATATACCCTCCAAATTCTTTTTTGGAGGGTATAAAAAGTCGTAAAAAATTTACGTAAAAATTGATTTGTAGTGAAACCGCTTTCCGCAAAATACGTTTTGCTTAAAAAATTATTAAATACATAATAATAACGGTAAACACCTTCAACTTAAATATCCATTGTAAAACAATAAATCAAAAATGTGTTTTTCTTTGAAAAAAACGCACTAGAAATTAACTTTATCAGCACTGCTGAAAAAGATAAGGAATGTTGTTTTGATTTGTTCACTTCCGATGCATAAAAGTAAATGTAAAAAACACTGATTGCAAATATTTTTGCATGTGTTAGTAGTACCACTACTAGTGAGTATTACAGCGAACTAACGGTGAAAAAACTGAACATATTTGACCATTATGTTCTACTACTGAACCACTGTGCAATGGCTTCACGTCACTTATCTTTGACGGCACCCCACAAATAATAGTACAACGGTGTCAAATCGCAGCTCCGTGATGCCCAAACGACATCAGCTCTGCGGCTGATAATGCGATCTTCAAAAACAGGGCGCAATTATGCCTCTGTACCAAAATCCGCACCAAACATTGACTCTTTTTGGGTACGTCGGCTTTTCAATGTATGCGTGCGGATTTTCTGTGCCTCGAATGCGACAATTTTGCTTGTTTACATACCCGCCAAGATCAAAATGAGCTTCATCTGAAAAGATGATTTTTTTTGGCAAAATCGGCATCTTCTGTAAGTCGATCGCAGGCCCACTTAGCGAAGCGTTGTTCAAGGGTATACACAACCATATTCGTTCAGCGGAAGGATAAAACTAATTATCTGTCAAATAAGAATGCTATGCAATAATAAGCACTAGTTGAAAAAAAGAAACGTTAGATGACGGACCATTTATTTCTGTGTCCAGTGTGTTTTTGTTGAGTAGTATTTACACCACAAATATTCTGATACTTTATACATTGATTATCAGCTAAAATTTTTAGTTTTTTTTTAACAGTGAGACAGATACGAGAAAACGAGCGATACCACTTGTATGTTGGTTTGCTTTTGGTATGTATTCCCTGACTAAAGTGTTATCTGGCCAGAAACGGATGGATAACTTTAATAAAGATAGCGAATAACTATTTATATCAAATAACTTCTTCGCTGAGAATTTGAAAACGTAAATGTTAAAATGTCTTCTTTTAACTTTAATTTATGTTTAATATAATACTGTATATCATCAAGAGTAGTGTCGGCAGCAGAGCGCAATAGATATAGGTGTTTGTTCGGTGATAATGCATCAAGTTCAAGAGGCATGTAAGCGGTGACGTTCGAATGCGTTAATAAAGAATATATAATGTTCACATTAGCCATCATATTTTTAAATATTACAATTGATAGGGGATTGATACTCGAATTACTTCATGCAGATTGTACTGATTGGGGCTGGAACATTCACTAGTAAAGACATATTGCTATTATTGCATAGCATTCGTTCATCTAGAGTTTGGATTTCGGTTTCTTTTTCGCATCTTGTGATGACGGGTAAATTTAAAATCGACTTCTGTAACATACGTGCGCTAAAAGTGAATTTCTCCTCTATATATGCTCAATTGTGGAGGCGCATAGAATGCCAGCCATGTAAGTGATTGCAGAGCCAAAGAAGTTGTATGCCTCTCGTGTTTAAAAAAGGGCTATTTCCAACGAATGCGCCGGACACCAAAGAATCAGCAGATCACAAATAATGCCAATTAGGGGAAGCAGAAGATAGAAGCACCTAATTGGGGTGATATAAAAGGTAATGATTGTGAAAATTTTAGTGATGTAGTAGAACATTGAGTAAAAATTGTATTCTTAGGTTAAGTACGAATGAAGCGTTTACTAAGCGGTGGACGAAGAGCTATAGGATAGGAAATAGGATTGTCACTTTTAAGTTGGATATTGAGCCAGTCATTAACTGCATTTCAGTTGACATAGTCAGGGCGTTGGGAATTGAAGTATATAACCCAACAGAATAGTACCAGGTTACGTCTCAGCTTCGTCATTAAAGCTTAAAAATGTTATTTTTAAGGAATGTAGGCTTAAGTAAAAAAATTTGTTAAATTTTTACACTATTTTTCATATAATAACGCCCTTTAATATAAATATATATATATATATATATATATATATATATATATATATATATATATATATATATATATATTATGAAATCCTTTTATTTGACACATTGCTGTCACAATACTACTATATATAAATGAAATTTATTTGTTTATTTATTTATTTTTTTTTAACTTTTCAAACTTGTGGTTAAAGTCTACTGACGATTTGGTAAAGCACCAATGAAATGCATATAGACATTGCTTAGCCACCAACAAATAAATTTCATTTATATATATATATATATATATATATATATATATATATATATATATATATATATATATAATTTTCTTAACAAAATTACAAAAAAAATTTTAAATTCATGTTGTTTTTTAGAGGTTGGTTTAGTTCTTCTTTTTAGGGCAAATTTTTTCCCTCTTGTTTGATTTAGCCCATCTCTGAACTTTGTTTATGTTATCCTTCAGGATATATTTATACCACATTTCAAGAATCTGGCTCTTTTCGGTTGGACTGAATCGTGATTTCAATAGAAGAACGGACGGAAGGTCGGATATGCTCAGAACGTCTTAGATTTCATCACTGATCAAGAATATATATACTTTATGGGGTCTCAGATGGATATTTCGCTGCGTTACAAACAGAATGACAAAGTGCATATTGCCTCCGTATTCTTTTTTGGAGGGTATAAAAATGCTATAACTTTCGAATGGATCATCCGATTCCCATGTGATAAGCAGTGATTGATGAAGTTCTTCGATACCTATTTTTAAAGAAATCGGAAGCACTAACTTTTGACATATATAATTTTGAAGTGTTCTCAAAAATTTATTTATATTTTAATTCTTCGAAAATACGAGCTCATGAACGCGTGAACCGATTTTGACCCGGTTGGCGCTCGACGTGGTTTTTAATTGTCAAGAGCTGATTAGTTTTTAAAATCGATCAGGAAAGCCGTTTCAAATTTATTTCGCAGAAACTACTTTTGAAAAAGAAATACTTCCGGAAAAAGGTTGAGCTTGAAAGCCATCCTTGCAACTTCCCACTGATGATAGATATTATTTTTATTTTAAAACCGCTATAACTTGCGAATGGATCAACCGCTTATAACGTGGTAAGTGGTGATTGATGCAGTTCTTCGATATAAACGAATTGAGATTACTTATTGATCGCATATATAAAATCGCAGTGTTCCTTTAGCTTTCGTTCACGATATCTCACGAACGCGTGAATGGATTTTGACCGATTGGTTGCTCTCTACGTTGTTTTTGACTGTCAAGAGCTGGTTTTTGGAATCGATCGGAAAAACAGTTTAAAATTGATTTTTAAAACACTTTGTAACGTGGTTTTGTCATCGGCTGATATAGTTCAGTGATTGCCCATGGTTCATTATTTTCCCTTTCTGGGGTCAACATTAACAATCTTTTTTAAAAATAATTAATAAATTGATATTAAAATACAATATCAGTAGAGGGTATGATGAAATTTAGTCGGATAAATTATGTGCGTTTTGTCGGATAAATTTTGGGCGTTGTGTTGCTTTCGCTTAGGGTTTAGGTTCGGGGAATAGTACTCGTGCGCTCAGGTTCGATAACTTGCTCGTCGGCTCGGCTTCAGCGGCGGCTGTCGCAGTTTCGAAATCGGTGTTGTGAGACAATTGATGTTGGTAAAAGATATCTTAATTAATCTTAATATAATATATCTTAATTCTTGTGTCTAATTTTTTAACCTTTTTTATTTTAATAGTAAATAGATTTGTTTAAGCTTTTAGGTTATTTTATATTAATACTTATTGTTCGATATTTCGCTAACCATCGGTTAACTTCTTCAGGAAATTATTTAGTTTTGTAAAAAAAATTTCTTTTCAATTAGTATATACAAAAATTTTTTTTTCATTATGGATCGACTTATACCAGAGCAACGCGTGCAAATTGTTGAAATTTTTAATCAAATTAATTGTTTTATTCGTCAACCTCATCGTGCACTTCTTCCATTTTATTGCATGTACAATCGTCCTTCAGAGCGGCGTGGCTCGAAGAACAACAGATCGTTTTCGGACCACATTTACTGTTACTGTGATAATGTGGACTGGAGAAGCTGTTGCCGCTGTACAGGAAAGCATTAAAGATGATCCTAATCCATCGATTCGTCGCCGTTCTCAGCAACTGGGGGGTAATGTCCTTCCACTTTATGGAAGATTTTTTTAGTTGTTGAATATTGGTGTTCAAGACTGTGCCTTCTACGTGGCAGCCATGGTCACCACATGGCAGAAATCATATTTAAAAATTAATGTCATAAAAGTTTCTATCAAATAAAGACCGTTTCATTGATATAAAAAATATATTACTATGTTTTATTATGATTTAAACTGGTATCACTCTATAAAAAATACCCAATACGTTAGCCAGTTCTAAATAAAGACTACTACATATGTGCCAAATGCACACTACGGTGATTTAATTACGATAATGGGACGACGTTCTATGGTAGTAAGCAGTCAGCCGAAGCCGCTGTTCAAATTTATTAACGCGGTACGGTTGAGGGATGCTTGGCTAACTTTCATCACTAGAGTTGTGTCACTGAGCTATGAGCTAGTTCAATTGAACGTTTCAGTAAACTGAGCGAAATGAGCGCTCACTACAATAGATGATCTTAACTTATTACTGAGCAGTTTTGTGGTAGAGCGGTTTTGTTTCAGAGCTGAGCGTTTTTAATAATTTCTATTGTCACATTTGTAATAATACCACAGTTTCTTAATATGCTGCCAGACAAATATAAATACGTCATTGTATATGTTATGAACCAATCTTTATGAACATTTTTACAAATAAAACTGGTGCGATGAAACCACGTTTTGAAAAGTACATAGGAATGGTTTTATTATATTTATTATATAATTATTTTTGATTTCAGAGACAAATGTCCACCAATGTTGTTTAAATATTTTGCACCTTGCTGCTATATGTATATATATATATATATATATATATATATATATATATATATATATATATATATATATATATATATATTTATTCATTCTACACTTCTTTAAAAAGGCGCATTATACTTCTGATTGACCTTTAATATATTTAAGGCAATATTGGAGGATATTTGTCTCTGAAACTCCACGATATTATACTTATATTTTCTGCCATCTTTGAGTATGGCCAAGGAGTTTTATAAATATTTTAAGTACGTTATTAATCACCCTTGTTTCATTATAAGTGTGCTACTGAGCCACTGAGCTATTAAATGAACTAGCTCAGTAAACTGAGCTGAGCTAGAATGAGCGGTCAGCTCACTGAGATGAAAAGCAGAACTCTATTCACCACAGAACCCCTAGTCAAAGTTGGATCGACCTCGGTAGTGACGGGATTCGTTTTCCTTCGTAAGCCCCTAGGTATATTATGTATGAATTCCCTACGTGTCGAGACGAAGTATAAGGCCAACTCGTGTTCTTTTCGAATAGTGTACAAACTTCAATTACTTAGGTTGTTCCACTTATGAGAATTATTATCGCATGTTATGGCGTACAGACGGTGGCGTGTGTATCATGTGAATCGTATGCAGTGTACATGTCGTATACGGCTATTAATATGGATGTCGTGTGCCTGTACATGGTTGTGCATAAACATCGTGGTTTTTGTTGCAGGTCTGTCCACAAAACATACAGCAGGCATTGTGTGAAAGTTTATTAAAACGCTTTTCATGCAGTACTGAGAGTAGCTGTAAAAGTCGAGTAAATAATACCAAAACAATTTTGTGGTAGAACGTGCTTCACTCTGCGGAAGGAAAAACATTTTTTTTGTTATGTTTGGACGAGTTTTGGTACGAGGTCCACACATCTCCTAAGGTTCAATTAACCTCCTGAATCGGAGGCCCGCAACTTAAGACTAAAGTCTACTACTGTCCTACAGTGATTTATTTATAATATAAATTTTTTTATTATTATTAATATTTTATTTTTTAATTTTATTATTATACCCTCCATAAAAGAACATGGAGGATATATTCACTCTGGCACTCCATTTGTAACGCAGCGAAATATTCATCTGAGATCCCATAAAGTATATATATTCTTGATCAGTGATGAAATCTAAGACGATCTGATCATCTCCGTCCGTCAGTCTGTCTGTGGAAATCACAATTCAGTCCAAACGAAAAGAGCTAGACTCTTGAAATTTGGTATAAATATATCTTGAAGGATAGCACAAGTAAAGCTCGGAGATGGGCTATATCAGGCAAGAGAGAAAAGAGTTCCCCTAGAACTAAACCAATCTCTAAAAAACAACATAGTTTTAAATTTTTTTTGTAAATTGTTAATTTTTTCAACGGGCTTAAGTTCGAATCTGCATGACTGCAAATGATTTTTTATTATTTTATTAATAAATGAATTTGTTCAAATTCTATTTATTATTTTATAATAAGATTAGAATATTAAGAATATTTTCAATAATCATAAACCAGCTACGCCATCTCATCAGCGTTCCTTGTTCAATTTTTCCACTTTTGCAAGTGGTGCTAGTTAGTAGGAATATAAACTATTTAACCAATGTTATTAACGAAAATTGAATATGAGAAGTTCCCACATTCATATATTTAAGTTATTACCTTTTTGGTTAGTACGAAATTCCCCAACCCTGACGATTAATGTTCCCAATATTCCATGTATCTCTTTCGCTTTTTCCAGAGCCACCGGCTGCTGATAGCTAAAGGTTCTTTGTTATTTATGTTCAAGTAATTGAATTTTGTTGTCAATTTACAATGAACAAGAGCGTGCCTCCGCAAAATTTTTTTTTGTAATTTTGTTAAGCAAATGATATATTTTTATATTAAAGAAGGTCCAACTCGTTAAACTTGGAGATATAAAATAAAAGCAAATAATTTTTGGACCCCGCCCCTTTTAGTAGGCGTTATTATATGGAAAATGAGTTTAAAAATTTAACAAATTATTTGACTTAAGCCTACATTCCTTAAAAATAACATTTTTAAGCTTTAATGACGAAGCTGAGACGTAACCTGGTACTACTGTGAACTACCCCATCTTACCCTTTGAGCCGTAAATGACCCTATAAAAAAAATTAATTTTGTGTTTAATTATCCTAAACATTTATTTTTAGAGTTTAATGACAAAGGTGAAATGTGTCCCCACAGAGAGAATTGGACCACATAAAGTATATATATTCTTGATCATTGATGAAGCCTAAGGCGGTCTAGCAATGCCCATACGTTCGTCTGTGGAAAACATAAAAAAGCCTATTTTTGGACTACGCCCCCTTTAGTTGGCGTTGACGTACAATATTATTTGCAAAAATAATGAAAATATTGAACAATTTGAATTTGCAGAGGTGAAACGTCTCTCCCACGGCTCTTCCCGGAATGCTTCTCTCAAAATAGAGATTTATAATTGGGTACAGAGATGTCTTAAAGGAACTCTGTCGCACCAAGTTAAACATTTTAAATTTACTTACTAAATATTTAGAGGGTATTTAAGATTCGACCCGGTATCTCGTCATTAAGCTAGTCGAATCTTAATGACGAGGCTGAGACGTACTCTGGTACCACTCTGCCCTACCCCCTCCTCCCCTTTGCCCGCTAAATAACTCTATTAAAAATAAATAAAATTTTTTTTAAATTTTGTGTATAATCATCCCAAACATTTATT
This sequence comes from Linnaemya tessellans, assembly GCA_951800035.1. Taxonomy (NCBI): domain Eukaryota; kingdom Metazoa; phylum Arthropoda; class Insecta; order Diptera; family Tachinidae; genus Linnaemya; species Linnaemya tessellans. The sequence goes on from OX637534.1 coordinate 49,144,655, forward strand.
TTTAAAGTTTTATGTCTAGCTGTTTTTGCCCTACCCCCTCTCCCCCTTTGCCTTCTAAATGACCCTATCAAAAAAAAAAAATTTTAATTTTGTATATAATTATCCCAAGCATTTATTTTTAGAGTTTTATGACAAAGGTGAAATGTTTCCCCCACAGCCCTTGCCAGAGCGACCCCGCCAAAATACAGTTTTTATACCCTCCAAAGAGAATTGGACCCTATAAAGTATATATATTCTTGATCAGTGATGAAGTCTAAGACGGTCTAGCAATGCCCATACGTTCGTCTGTGGAAAACATGATACTGTATATTTTTTGAACCCCGCCCCCTTTTGTGGGCGTTGACGTACGATATTATATAAAGGAACTCTGTCCCACCAAGTTAAACATTTTAAATTCACTTACTAAATATTTGGAGGGTATTTAAGATTCCACCCGGTCGAATATAACGTTTTTACTCGTTTTACAAATAAAACTGGTGCGATGAAACGATGTTTTGAACAATACCAGTACATGAAAATGGTTTTATTATATATATATATATATATATATATATATATATATATATATATATATATATATGTATATATATATATATATATATATATATATATATATATATATACATAGATATATATATATATATATACATATATATATATATATATATATATATATATACATATATACTTATATACATATACATATATATATATATATATATATATATATATATATATATTTATATATATATATATATATATATTTATATATATATATATATATATATATATATATATATATATATATATTTAGTACATTGTCCACCTTTTCAAAAAGTTGCATTATTGATTGATTTTAAATATATTAAAGGCAATATTGGATTATATTTGTCTCTGAAACTCCACGAAATTGTTCTTATCGTTTTTGCCATCTTTAATAAATATGGTTACAACGTCTTTAATCACCCTTGGTGTATCATTATAACTGAGCTCCTGAGCCACTGAGCTATTAAATGAACTAGCTCAGTAAACTGAGCTGAGCCAAAGTGAGCGCTCAGTTCACTGAGCTAATATGTACAACTCTAATGCAAATTCCTCCTCAGAGCTGTTCTGTGACATATTTATATTTTGTGGCTCCACAATTCGTATTCAATATGCGGGGTCACCAATTTTAGCTAGTATGAGTTGTTTCAGTTAAATAAAATTTAGATGCTAAACTTTAAATTTTATAAAAAATAATTTAATAGAGAAACGATGTTTACAGATTCTTTTCTATTTTAAAATTAAAAGCTAGTTTTTCTAAACTGAAGAAAATATTTTTTTCAATAACTTTTAAGATATTATGATTGAAAAATATTTTATGTACAAAATAGAATTTATTCAAGTTTAAAATATAAGAACAATTTTAAATAATATACGATATTTACGCCACAGTTTACATACATGGTGTGTATACAATTCGTGAATTTTTGATTTAAATACATACATTGAATCATAATATAGTTTTTTCTCCAACAAACATTTTCTAAAATCATTAATTGTTAATTTGTTGGTCACACTTTGTTTTACTCCTTTTATTATACCCTTCACAAAAAAGTGAAAGTTTATATATAGGTTTGTCATTCCATGTGTAATTTCTTCGATATGCACATGGAATCCCATAAAGTATATATATTCTGGATCATTATGAATAGCGATGACGATTTAGCGATGTGCGACTGTCCGTCTATCTGTACGTGTAATCGGGTTATCCAAGCCCCCAGAAGAGCTAGAGACTTCGTTGGATTGGAACTGAACTTAAATAGAGTGCTATCGAAATTCAGAAAGATCCGAAGTATGGTTCCAGAGCTGGGAAGCTTACACCTATTTCTCGACGCAAAATTTACACCAAATATCAATTTTTTTAATGTTTGTAAATTAAACTTATTTCTTGCTTTGGGAAGCCTTAATGGTCTATTAAAAATTAAAAGAAATAAAAAAAATTTTCCAGGGATGGGAAATAAACATTTTTTTCGGCCCATTCTGTATTTTGTAGTACATGTAGTAACTAAAATTGTTAAAAATTATAAGTTTTTCTTTTACAAAACCTCTTTATACGTCATGAAGATTTGCATTGGCCAAAAACAATTTTTTTAATTCAAATTTTGCTTCTAGGGGTGGGAAATTTAAAATTTTTTTATACATAAAAGTAACCAAAAATGCAATTGAGGTTGTTTTTTTTCTACCTAAAACTATTTTGTAATTTAGAAAGAACGAAATTGGTATCAAAAATGTCAAAAATAAAAAATAACATGTCGAATCCAGGGATGGACGAGTGCAATATTTAATAGTACATGAAGGTGACCAAAATGGTTGAAAATTGTAAATTTTTCTTAAATAATATTACTTTATTCCTCATGAAGAGTTGCATTGGTTAAATATAAAACAAAAAAAATTAAAATTTCACTTCCAGGGTTGGGAAGTTTAAAGTTTTTTGGTACATGCAATATATTGTAGTACATGAAAGTGACCAAAATGATTGCAAATTTTATGTTTTCCTTAAATAAAATGATTTTATACATAATGAAGACTAGGATTGGTAAAAAAAAAATTTTATTTCGCTTCCAGGGATGGGAAATTGAAACTTTTTTATACAAAAAACATAATTGGTATCAAAAATTAAAAAAAGTCAACATTTATATGCCAGAGTTGAATAACTGCAATATTTTGTAGTACATGAAAGTGACCAAAATGGTTGTAAATATTAAGTTTTTCTTAAATAAAAATATTTCATGCCTCATTAAGAGTTGCACTGGTAACAAAAATTTAAATTTCGTTTCCAGGGTTGGAAAATTGAAATATATAAAAGTAACCAAATAGGCAATTGACGTTGTTGTTTTTGCTAATTAAAACTATTTTATAATTCAGGAAGAACAAAATTGGTATTAAAATCTTAAAAAAATCTAAATTTTCGACTCAGGGTTGAACAAATAATATATATTTTATGGTACATGAAAGTGACCAAAAAAATTTAAAAATTAAAATTTTTTTGTCAAGTAAAACTATGTTACATCTTTTAATTAAACCTACTTCCTGTTTTAGCAAGAAAGAAAGAAGAATTACATCTGTGAAGGGTATTTAAGATTCGGCACAGCCGAATATAGCACTTTTACTTGTTTATTTCTTTATCAACATTATCAATTTTTACTGAATACATTTTAGCTCGTAGACCAATAAATTCCTTAATAACTTTGCCATTCCATTCATCCTTCATCATTCCTAATACTTTTTTATTTAACAGTGGTAAGTTATAAACATTTTCTTTCGGATATGCAGATGTATTAAATTGATTTTTTATGTCATTTCTGATATCATCATAAATGTCATTTGTTCTAACATCATATATAAAAGAAACTGTATCCATATAATTGACATTAACATTTTCATTGTACTTCGGTTTCATGTAATCGTAATGAAAGTTATACATTTTAAATGTTGATAATTCCAATACTGTGAAACCAATGTAAATGGGTTTATTATATACAGTCCGCACACTACGCATTTGGATGCAACCATTTCGTTGTGAATTTGGAGACAACTATGAAAATTAGCTTTAGCAATGAGAGCTCTAGCTCCCAATCGTTTACCTCTATTCTCCCACTCACATACTATTTTAATATCTTTTCTTTTATCAACGTTTTCCAAAGTTCTGTTCAAATGTGTTTTTAGCTATAGTTCTATGCAAGGTATATAAATACAAGGTAGTGCCACTTGCTTTTATTAAATTTTAATAAGGATTTTTGACATTTATTTTTCTACATCATATTGAATATGACGTTGCCACATTATAAAACATAATTTTGTTTATTTGGAAATTTTTAAATAAAATTTGTAATACATACTTATATATATATGTACATATATATACATATATGTATTTTAAATGAAAATTATTTGTTGGTGGTCAAGCAATGTCTCTATGTATTTCATTGGTGCTTTACCAAATCATCAGTAGACTTTAACCATGATTTGGTAAAGCACCAACGAAATGCATATAGACATTGCTTGACCACCAACAAATAAATTTCATTTAAAATAGTATTGTGACAACAATATGTCAAATAAAAAATTTCATATCTATGTACATATATAAGTTTTTCCATTTGTCTAGCAATTTCGTTAATTAAATTGTATATACTAAACTTCATTCCTTGATCTCTAACTTATTTAAATTTCGAGGTGTCCAGTTCAGCAATTTCCAAAATAATGGCCTTTTTAGTACCAAGCCACGTTTTCATGAGATCACGGACGAAGCACCATTATAATATACTATACCATGGTATTTAACTATTATTTTATCCCCTCTCTTTTAACATATTTCATTGTATTACCTCATTTTAAATTTAAACATACTGAACGTACAACATTGATAGAATCTCCCGCTCAAAATCTAATTGTGAATCGTATTTGCATATTGACAGAGAGAAAAATTTCATTTTGAGGTTTTGAACATAAACATTTTGCAATATTTTGCTAAAATAATTTAATAAAAGCTATATAAAATGTAAAGAATATAGAAAACTACGAACATCCCAGTTTCTATGCATTTCCACAAGAAATGAAAAGCCATTGTGTTGCTTTGCATTGAAACAAAAATATTGAAACCATTACATTGATCAATAAGACAATTTAACAAAATCACGACAAGATTTTTATGATAAATTAATTGGCAAACGGATTTTAATTATTGTTAATTATGACATCGATGCAATTAAAAATTTTAACAACTCAAATGAAAAGAAAAAAAAACGGGTAACTTAAAATAATATGGTAACTTAATTTTTATGGGAATGTCAGAATCCTTAAAATTTTCAGAAAATTATTTTAAATTCAATAGCTCACAGTGGCAGTACCTTATTTTATTATACCATGGTTCTATGTTGGTTATTCAAATCGATATATTTTTTCAACCAATTCGATTGATTAAATTGAAGAATCCTATGAATTTTCTTCAAAATGAGTCCATGCTGAAGGCATTGTTGAAGATTACGATAATGTATGACAATAATCGTGTAGTGTAGATGGATATTCCAAGTCCACTTCCAATATGTAACCAAACTCAGAATGTTCCGCTACACTATTTACATTAAAGTTATCAGAGTCTTCCAACCACTTGAAATTGTTGATGGGGAGGTATTGAGACATAGCATAACCATACAAATTATTTACATCTATGTGGGTGCTGTTGGCTGAAGTAGTAGAACACGAGACTATGAAGCGGAGGGTCGTGAGTTCGAGCCCGCGCTGAGTCATGAAATATTGTGTTGAATTCTTCTGAACAGTATTAGTGCGTGGTTGTGTTCGTTGTTGCCAGCCTGTTTCAATGATGAAGGCATAGTCACTGATCACTGAGCATAATTGGCAGCGACTGACACTATCATGTATTAAAAGCAGAGTAACAGCACCCACCTTCGTCGGCCATGTTGCAAAAATTAGCCGGCGAAGTAAAGGGTTGAAATAGCTACAAAAACAACTGTCTATCTTCTCATCTTTCCTAAGCTGTCCCCTCAATACTATCCCCTCGTTTTCAGTTCCGGCGCTATGCATTGCATATATAGGGGTCATCCCCTGAGTGCTGGTCCAAGACAAAAAAAAATTTATATATTAGATAATTTGACTCTTTTGTATTGTCATAATCACTAATATATTTATTATTGGCTATAGAATGTTTTTATTGCATTGAACAATACCTCCCCTAATACCTCGCACAACGAAATTATACATTTCAATGTCAGTCAACAATTTCAACTCTATTTCTGTTGTTTTAAGCATTACATCCCAAGATAAACCCGGGGTAGTATAATATTGCCAAGGGACTGAATTGTAAATACTTTTACAAACTTTACGAAAACTTTCAAAAACATCAGAAAGCAATAAAACATCTACTTTTAAATATAATAGAAGATAGTCCAATAGTTTAGTACATTTGAATGTATTCCAAACATTTTCAGCATGTTCATAATAATCTACACTACACGACTCATTAGTAAGTTTATTAAAGAAACTTGAACTGGGTTGTAGCTGTGTTTCTTCAAGACGATTCACTGAATCTAGGTAATCATATTGAAATACACCTTTACGTTTCATTAAACTGAATTCATTAGGATTTTGGTAAGCTGATTTTACTGATAGTAAATCGTCATCGGACAAGTATCCTGCTAATTTTTCTAAACTTGATGGCATAAAGCGGCAGGAATCTAGAAAACGTAGTTCTATTGTCTTCTTTCCATTACCACTATCATCATTATCATCGTCATCTACATCATTGACCAGAATTCTTTTAGATATAGATACATATAACTCTTTATTTAAATGAATTAATTATATTTATATCACCTTCAATATATTTATATCACCTTCAATTGTTATAAATATATCGCACATCTCTCACTAAACTAATGAAAAAATGTTTCGGTACGTCATTATCTCTATAAATTCTAAATATATTTAAACTAATGTCAAATGAACATTTAATATAATAATTATAGGCAAATGGAATATGCTTTTGTATGGATTTAACATTAACTGAATTTTGTATATTTACAGATTCTAGAATACATTTAAAATCAGCGTATACTACAAAAGGCACGTCCATTTGCTTTTTTGTATTCTTAAAACTTACTAAATTATTGTCTGCAGTAGGCAACGTAGTCACAATTTTATTACAATGTTCCTTGTGGTTTCGGATAGGCACCTCATTAAATGTATTAAGCAGGTATTGCATATATATATATATATATATATATATATATATATATATATATATATATATTGTTTCCTCTTTTTGTTAATTGTCTTCTTACCAATCTGTAATGTAAAATTTAATATAACTATTATTTATTAAATATTTTTTATAATAAGAATAAAAAATAGATACCTTGAAAGATTTTTAATCCTAACATAGTGAAATGTTCCTCTTTCTTCTAACAGTAACTAACAGTAACACGTTAATATGTTAATAAATTTTTCCTGAGCAGTAAAGTAGTATGGACCCACTACATTAGCATCATCATCTAAGCCAAACACGTCAGGATTGTTGACATAAAAAATTTTAATTTGGTTGATTGATAGTGGAAAATTCAAGTTTTTAAAATTTAACACAATATTATTTTCCAATGTTATAATTTCGCCTGTTATGTTGTTAATTTTGTAGGATGACGATCCATGTTCACTTTGATATAATGCTGATATTATAGTTAACTTGAAACATCTTTATTTTGTACATTTATACACGCAAACTTTCTCTGTATTGTTGATGGTAAAGGGATATATGTATTGTGAGACTTGGATACATTATACTGATTAATATTGATTTCTAAGCGTAATATTTCAGTTAATGTCCAACCGCTATCACGCTCCTGAAATTCACTAATTTTTTTAACTATGTCATCACATTGATTATTGTAAGCGATAATAAAATAGTTTGATGTGATTTTACTTCAATCGTACATGAATCGTCTCCTTTAAACAAAACATATTCATTGAACAGTTCAATATTAACTTTTATTAAATCCCTATGTACATAGTAGAATTTTAACGAACATTTATATTGCTATATTAAATTGAATTAACATTTTATAGGCTAACTGTTCGAAATTTTAATTAAAATCTCAGTGCATGCTCTGCTGTGTAAGTTGAATAACAAAAACTGATGTTGATCGGTTGCTAAATACCGATTTTATACATTTAACATCATCATCATCATTATTCAGATTTTCAATACATTTTTAGCTTATGCTCGTTTGTCCTTCTACGATAATGCCAATGTGATTTCTGAATAGATTTTTTACACTCTTTGCAATAAATGGTTCTACCATCGCTACTACTTCCTGTACAAAGAAACGAAAAAGTTGACTCTTCACGATGATGATGTAAACGGATATGTCTTCTTAGTGATGAATTTAAATTGTCACAAATTTACTTTGTCACAAATCTCACAAATAAAGCTTGGTATTTTTTTATGTTAAACAAATTGTTTTAGTAGAATATTTTAAATAAGAATGAACTTATGTTTCTGGAATGAATGTATTTAAACCCTTTTGAAACAATTCCACAACAACAACAGTTGACCCTTAAAAGCGACAGTCACGAAGCAGTGATAATGAAAAACATTTTACTAAAGATGATCTAATTGAAGCATTTAGAAAAGAATTAATTCAGAAATAAACTAACATTGGCGGTATCATTGAAAGCATAAAACTAAACTTATCAATATACATTCACAAAATTTACCGCATTGCATTTCATTTGCCTTATCACAAAACACCCTACTATCAGCAATGGTCGTCTATCAATATACACACACATATTAACACACACATATTAACATATATTAACCCCCTACATCGCCTATCAACACACACATCACATATTAACACCCTACATGTTACAAACCTATCACTTAAATGAACAATGCCGGCTGTAGCGGAGGCATGAGCCAAATTTTGTGTGGAAAAAGTGATACAGAACCATCCAAAATATACTACTGAGCGACCCCGCTAAAATACAGCTAAACAGTTTAAATTTACTTACCAAATATTTGGAGGGTATTTGAGATTCGGCCCGGTCGAATATAACGTTTTTACGTGTTTTGAATTATAGGCACAGACATGCTGCTATGTAAGACATTTTGTTTGTGTATGTGATCTTTGTGCCTGTCGGCTTCAGACATTTATTTAATAAACAAAATCAAATAAAAGAAAAAGTAAAAATATTAAAAGTATAACAAGAAATATTAAACGGAAATCAAATTAACAACAAACAATGAGCGTTAATTTCGAACAGGACAAAGTAAAGTGTCAAAATCAGAAATAATTTTATGAAAATGGGGTGGAGAGGAGGTTTCCTCTGTTAAGCTTCGTAAATAGTATAGCGACATCCCAAGCAAACACGATGGTATGTATTAGTGGAAACTTTTGCCGTGTTTGATATTTTTCGTATTGTTTAATTTCAAATTGTTTATGTATCTACTGTAGACACTTGCCACAATACTTTGGTACATTTGAGATTGACAAGAAATAAAATAGAAATTATTTACGCAGTATTAGTTAGTAATTTGCATTTAAATGAATACGTAGATATAATCGATATCTATTATACATGTGATTTTGGTGTGCATGTGCTCTCTTGAATGTGGTAACAGGCAACAGTGGGGTTACTCTGTAATGCGATACGAACGGAGTTGCCTTCGCAACTGAGTGTAAATAGCACACAAATGCGTTCAGTTGTCCGTTCCTATCGCATTACAGAATAACCCTTCTGCAGTTGGTTACAAATTGTGCGCAGCACCATTTTTCAACTATTGTGCTGGGTGCTGTTGTTAGTGCTTAAAAATTTTGTTTATAGAATAATTAAAAACGAGTTTTGTACATGGATGGATACATTGAAACAATGAGACAAAACTGTCATCTACAGCTGCAAAAAATTACGTTAACATAAGAACTCAAAGTGAATTTTTTTTAACTTTGTTGTAAGCAAAAATTTCCGAACTTTGACAGATGCTAATGACCATCATATTGAAGCTACATCTTCAATTACTGCAGTAAAATGCAGTAATTGAGTATTTAATGCAAAAATTAAAAAATGTTTCATTAAAAAAACCAATCTTAAAGAAAAATTTTAAAAAATCATAAAATTCAGTAAACACCAAGTTATATGTTCAACCACTAGCCCTAATTATACTTTAGTATTATATTTGAAATGTATATGTGTATATATTTAATTATATATCCATTGAAATTGCTATTATGATTTTTATGTCAATATTTTTTCAATTAATAATTAGTTTTCAATCAAGAAACATGTTTTATATTTGTTAAAAAAAATATATATTATAAAAATAATTTTAAAATAAAATAATAAAAAATAAATATTTATATATAAGTATTCAAACATTTACAATATATATTAATATATTGAAGATTGTCTTAAGGACAATTAATTGGCGCAATCGCATAACGAAACAAACATCAAAATTCCTTAAAAAAGGGTAAAGATTAAAATTTATCATTATATTTACACACCTTCAAGCAAGAACATCAAATTTAAAAGCAAGAACATCATCAAATTTAAAAGCAAGAACATCGTCAATTAGAAACAAGCAATGAAGAGTAAGTAGTAATAGCAACATATTTCATTGGTCACCATCATAAGGAGCACAACTTAAGAAAGTACAATGGCTATCAATGCTTTTAGTCTTTTGGACGATCTCCCAGAATTTGATAGCAAAGCTGAAGAATTAGAAATGTTTACTAAACACGTTGAAGAAATACGTAAGGATGTTTATTTGTCTTTTATATCCTTATTTGATTTGAGAGTAAGGAATAAAATCATTTGTAAAGCTAATTTAGTTCTTATAAATAATAATAATCCAATTAATTGGGATTAGTTATTTATATGAATATTTATTAAATTTGCTGAAATTTTATTAAAAGTGCTATATTCGGCTGTGCCGAATCTTAAATACCCTTCACAGATGTAATTCTTCTTTCTTTCTTTCTTGCCAAAACAGAAAGTAGGTTTAATTAAAAAATCAAAATGATGTTATCGGTTACTTTTATATTTAAGAAAACGTTTAAATTCTTCGGCTAGGAAGCTAAATGTTTTGCTTTTCTTATATGTAATACCTATGAACGTCTTTCGAAAATATTATATATATTTAATTTACAAACAAAAAGAAAAAATGTGTTTCATGTACCCCAAATAGTTCTAATTGTCCAACAGTAGAATCGTCTTTTAGATTTTGTTGGTTTTTAATACCAGTTTACTTCTTTCTGATATAAAATGTAGGTATAATTCATCATAAAAATCAAAAATAACAAATAAAATGGCTGCTTTTATGAATCAGAAAAAGTCGATTTTCCAACCCTGGAACCGAATTTTTAGTTTTTAAAATATTAATTACCAGTTTAATTCTTAGCGAAGCATAAAATATGTTTAATTCACTCAAAAAAACCTAAATTGGGAACTTATATGGTTACTTTTATGTACCAAAAAATTTCGATTTTCCAACCTTGGAACCGAATTTTTAATTTTTTAATACTTACCAATGCAATTCTTAGTGAGGTGTAACATAGTTTTACTTGACAAAAAAATTAAAACTTTTAAACTTTTTGGTCACTTTCATGTACCATAAAATATATCATTTGTCCAACCTTGGAATCGAAATTTTGATCTTTTAAGATTTTAATACCAAGTTTGTTCTTCCTGAATTATAAAACAGCTTTCATTAGCAAAAAGAAACAACGTCAATTGCCTTTTTGGTAGCTTTTATGCAGAATAAATATTTCAAATTCCCAACCCTGGAAACGAAATTTAAATTTTTTTACCACTGCAACTCTTAATGAGGCATGAGATAGTTTTATTTTAGAAAAACTTAATATTTGTAACCATTTAGGTCAGTTTTATGTACCACAAAATATTGCAGTTATCCAACTCTGAAATCTAAATTTAGATTTTTTTTAGTTTTTGATACAAATTTTCTTTTTCCTGAACTAAAAAATAGTTTCAATTAGTAAAATAAACAACGTCAATTGCCTTTTTGGTTACTTTTATGTAAAAAAAATGTATTTCCCAACCCTGGAAGTGAAATTTAAGTTTTTTAAAATTTTCTTTATAAATGCAAATCTTCATGAGGTATAAAGTAGTTTTGTTTAAGAAAAACTCGAATTTTGAAACCATTTTGGTTATAACATGTACTACAAAATATTGCATGTACTAAAAAAAAAATTAATTTTTCCAACCCTGGAAACGAAATTTTAATTTTTTTTTTTGATATTTTTTTAACAGTGCAACGCTTCTTGAGGTATAAAGTAGTTTTATTTAAGAAAAATTGCAAATTTTTTACCATTTTGGTAACTTTCATGTACCATAAAATATTGCACTTGTCCATCCCTGGACTCGAAATTTTATTTTTTATTTTTAAATTTTTGATACCAATTTTGTTCTTCTTAAATTATAAGACAGTTTTAGTTATCAAAAACAAAAAAAAAAATAACAACATCAGTTGCCTGTTTGATTACAGGAAGCAAAATTTTAATTTAAAATTTTCTTTTCTTTTTTCCAATGCAAATCTTCATGACGTATAAAGAGGTTTTGTTAAAGAAAAACTTAACATTTTTAACAATTTTAGTTACTACATGTACTACAAAATACGGAATGGGCCGAAAAAAAAAATTTAATTTCCCATCCCTGAAAATTTTTTTTTTTATGTTTTTAATACACCATTGGGACTTCCCAAAGCACGAAATAGGTTTAATTTACAAACATTAAAAAAAAAAAAAATTGTTTTTGGTATAAATTTTGCGTCGAGAAATAGGTGCAAGCTTCCCAGCTCTAGAACCATAGTTCGGATCTATCTGAATTTTAATACCACTCTATTTAACTTCATTTCCAACCCAACGGTCCAAGAATGAAATCTCTATCTCTTCTGGGGGCTTGGTAACACCTGTTTGATTACTTTCACTTATAAAAACAATGCAATTTCCCAACCCTGGAAGCAAAATTTGAATATAAAAAAAAAATTTTTTTTGCCAATGCAAATCTCTATGACGTATAAAGTGGTTTTGTTAAAGAAAAACTTAAAATTTTTAACAATTTTAGTTACTACATGTAACACAAAATACGGAATAGGCCGAAAAAAAATTTTTAATTTCCCATCGCTGGAAAAAAATTTTTATTTTCTTAGTTTTTAATAGACCATTGAGCCTCCCTAAAGCACGAAATAGGTTTAATTTACAAACATTAAAAAAAAATAATTGATTTTTAGTAGTTAATAACTGTATGTGCAAGAACAATTAAAATACTCAAATTTCAGCAATTAAATTTTAAAATTTTTAAATTTTAATTGCCAAATTTGTGTTAATGGGTTTTTTTGTAATTTGATACTTTAATGTGTGTGTGTATTTTCCCACGGTTAAATAGGGATGTTCACATTGTTGTTGTTTAATTTTTTATGATGTTGGGGTAGGCGTGGGAATTTTTGTCTGTCCATATGAGACCTTGGGAGTTTGTGTCTGTCCGTATGAGACCGTGGGAATTTCTGTCCGTCCATATGTGGGGGGGTAGTTTGGTGGAGGGGTGCTGTAGTAACCAAAATGAGTTTGTATAAGTGAGCGTGAGACCGTGGGAATTTTTGTCTGTCCATATGAGAGCTTGGGAGTTTGTGTCTGTCCATATGTGACCTTGGGAATACATGTCCGTCGGTATGTGAGCGTGGGAATTTCTGTCTGTCCATATGTGAGCGTAGGAATTCTGTCTCTACATGGGTGCTATGGCCTAATAGAAAATAATAAATTTTTAGTATCTGATACAACATTTTTTAGGAAGTACAATATCTCAAAAGTGTTGTATAAATGGATGGCCCTAATGTTTGTGGTTCGTTTCTTCTTGCTGGAGTGAGATTTCTTCTTTTATTTTTTAGCTTGTTTTTAATTGTGGTGTGTGTTTACTTAAGATATTTTTAATTTTGGTGTGTGTTTACTTAAGATATTTTGTCCAGCAATTCAGTTATTTCATTTTTGTGTGCAATGCTTGAGTGTGGGGGGAATAATTTGATTATTCTGATCTTGAAGACGTTGTGAAATTGTAGAATATTAATATTTATGCTATGTTTAAGTGTGTGTGTGTGTGTTTTTGTGTTCTGAGTGGCGATTGGAATGTCTGCCTGTCAGACAGGGGGTGTGTGTGTGACGATTGGTGAGTCTGTGTGACAGTCCGCTTTTTTGTTGCTTTCCTGGATTTAGCGCAAGTGGGTCAGTATGAAATGAAATAAATTTGTAGATATTTATGTACGCATATACATACAAACAAATAATAAGCGTTTATTCGTTGTGCCCAAATATTCCCTTGACCATTTGAATGAATGAACCATTGTGTTTATTTGTTTGTGTGTTCTCTGAAATAAATATGTATATAGGTGTTTATTTGAAATAAAAGACATTTATTTTAATTTTTATAAGCATTTATTTAAAAGTTTGTTAACATTATATATTTATTATTTTTTTCTTAATTTAAATCTGACTCCACTGCTTCCGCTGCCTCTACCAACAATTGATCGTCTTCATATAACGCGAGAAACATAGGTATATCTATATTTGGGAGAATTTGCACGTCCAATATTTCTATTTGAGGTTTATTATTTTCACATTCTACTCCGCTAGGCTGAGTATTAATGTTTAAAAATAATTCCTCATCGCCTGTCAGCATCTCTTCATATTCTGTATTTTCTTGGGGTGCGTCAGGCGTTGGCTGCGATGACAGCTCTAGGAAAAGCTCCTCATCTTCTTCAAGATATCTCTCGAATTCTTCCTGTCTGGCTCTTCTCTGATATTCCTTCAAGTGATGACGCTGAAGTCTGCGATACAATGGAGTGTACCAGAAGGGCTTCATTTTACAAATAAAAGCCTAACTTAAAATTTTGCTAATTCTGCTTTCGATAATTTGTTTCGCTACAAAACTTTTGTAGTTTATCATATACCACAAAGTTTTGTCTACGTAGCAGTTTCTTTTGCTACAAAATTTTTCAGCGTCTCTACATACATAAGCATGCCAACGTATTCTGTGCATATCACTTATCCAAATGTTTTTTTACATAAATATTGTCCACGTAGCAGTTTCTTTTGCTACATAATTTTGGAACGTCTCTACATGCATAAGCATGCCTATGTATTCTGTGCATATCACTTATCAAAATGTTTGTTTACATAAATATTGTCTACGTAGCAGTTTCATTCCCTTTAACATTTTGTATCGTATCGTATATGCATGCATAAGCATGTCTCTGTACTCTGTATACATAACATTCCGTTCAAAACTTTGTAACGTATCTGCATGCACAAGCATTTCTCTGTACTCTATACATATCACTTATCAAAATGTTTGTTTACATAAATATTGTCTACGTAGCAGTTTCATTCCCTTAAACATTTTGTATTGTAGAGGCATGCATAAGCTGTATCTCATATACCCGCTGTACTTCTAAAACTACTTTTTTAAAATTTTGCAACCAACGATTTTTGTAGCTACAAGTTACTAACTATGCAAATACTGAAAACTACTTTTTGAAATGTAGCGTACTAGACCATACTAAACATTTTCACGAATTACTGTAAGTCAAATATTTTAAGATTGAAGTCAGTACATTTTTGTATATAAAACCAATAAGTCGTGAATATTTCTAAACTCCTTGTGTTTTAAAAAATAGAACTTTTTTTATATTACAAACTAAAAACAGTATATAAATGCATTTATAAGTTGATTCAACATATATATATATATATATATATATATATATATATATATATATATATATATATATATATATATATTAAGGTTTTTTCAATTAATAAATATTAAAAAAAATTTAAAAAAATGAGTTCTTCAGTTTTCCGTTGTAATATCTGTAATAAGCAATTCAGATACCAAAAGTGCTATTTAAATCATTGCAAAAGTACAGTGCAGAATCAGTATCCCGTGCAGTATCAGTATCCAGTGCAGTATCAGTATCCAGTGCAGAATCAGTATCCAGTGCAATATCAGTATCCAGTGCAGGCTCCAGCGTATCCGTATCCAGTGTCAACCAACCAATTCACAGCAAATATGGAAATTCCATATCCCATTGAATATAGTGTACCTATACAGTTGCAGCAAAATAATAGACCCAATAATAATTACCCAAGCTATTTGCCCGTAGAGAATTCTCCTCAAGACATGGATATAAGTCAAGTTATTCCACATGATCAAGCAAATGCTCAAAATGATGAAGTAGAAATGGATATCTCAAATTCTGCGGATGATCTACTCTCTCAAGCTCCAAATGAACGCAAATATTATATAATAAATAGTGCTTTTAAAAGTAATATTACAACATTTGGAGTTCTAATAAATAAGGATTGTATTCTATTTGAAGATGTTATTGTGGATAATAAAACTATAATCAAAGAAAGACTTGAAAATAGTCTTGCCGTGCACAACATCATTAAATTTAATATTACTCTAATTGGAGAGTATATTAAAATTGTAAGCAATGAAATGGAATTGTGTACTATTTCTCACCGGGCAAAGATGGATCTTCTGTGCATTGGAGATGATGTTGAGGAACTTATGGCAAAGCAATTTCAAGAAATCCACAACAAAATGTCTGAATTCCAAGAACGGGATTCAGGATGGACTTTAATAAGAATTGTTCGCCTCGAAATCGCCATAAATAAGTCATCTTTGGTGAGAGGATCGAACTGGATAAGTACGCCGGATAAATTAAAAAGTAGAGCTGCCTGCATAAATGTTGAAAACAAGGACATTTACTGCTTTAAATGGGCTATAATATCTGCACTGGATACCTCTGTTATTAAAACACCACAACGTTGCAGCTCATACAACATTGCAGACATCAGCGCTGACATCATATACATGCAAAACGGAAATGAGCTTGATTTTAAAAATTTAAAGTTTCCGTTGGCATTAAAGAGTATTAGGATATTTGAAGAAAGTAATCCTAATATCAGCGTCAATGTATTCGGATACAACGATGAAAGGAATGAAATTGTTGGACCATTCTATAACACCAAGAATGAAAAATAAATTTGTTATTATTAGAAAATGCTAGAGGATATCAGCATTATATTCTTATAACAAATATATCAAAGTAAGTAAAGAAATATACATTTATTTACGTAAATATATTAATATGTATTCTTATAACTTTTTTCTTTCCATAGATTTTTTAAATCCCAGACTACCAAGCACTGCAGAAAACTTCTGTTTTGTAACAGCTGCCTCCAATATACCCACAATGAGAGGACGTTAGAACAACATAAAGAAGAATGTGGGAAAATTGTTGCGGAGCTACCGTCTGAGGAAAAAGCGGTGTTGCAGTTTAAAGACCAGCAACGACAAATGGATGTACCATTTGTTGTGTATGCAGACTTTGAATGCATACTGCAGGAGGTTAGTATTAGAGTAAGTGATAAAAGTAATTATATTAAGAAGCACATACCATGTGCTTATAGTTATTATATTAAATGTAAGCATAATGATAGTTTAGATAAATTTAAATTATATACGGGTAGGGATGCAGCAGAAAAGTTTGTAGAAAATTTGATTGAAGATTGTGAAGATATTTATAATGAATATTTAGCAAACAAAAGGAAAATGGATGCTTTATCTCCTTTCGAAATTTTTAATTTACAAAATGCAATAAATTGTCATATTTGTCACAAACATCTAGGCAATGATAGAGTGGGAGATCACTGTCACATAAGTGGTAAATTTAGAGGCGCAGCTCATAAGATTTGCAATTTAAAATTTCAAGTTCCTAAATTTATACCAGTTTATTTCCACAATTATTCATCCTATGACTCGCACCTTTTTGTTAAAGAGTTGGGTAAAAAATCCGACAATATAAAAGTCCTTCCGCTCAACAAAGAATTATATATATCACTGTCTACATTTTCAAAAATGACCGACAACTACAACCTTGAAATTAGATTTTTAGATACAATTCGTTTTATGTCAGATAGTTTAGAATCTTTAGCCAATAATCTTTCAGAGCAAGACTTTAACATTATTAAAAAACAATTCAAAACCAAAACAGAGTTTGATCTTGTGAGAAGAAAAGGCGTTTTTCCCTATGATTTTCTAGATTCTTTTGAAAAATTGAATGTTGGTGAACTTCCAGCAAGGGAAGATTTCTTCAACCAGCTCAATAATAAGGAGTGCTCGATTGAAGACTATGATCATGCAAAAGAAGTTTGGAATGCTTTCAGCTGCAAAATCTTGCAAGATTACATGGAAGTATATTTAAAAACGGATGTGCTCTTACTTGCAGATATATTTGAAAGTTTTAGAAAGGTTTGCAAGAACATCTACCACTTAGATCCATGTCAGTATTACACTGCACCAGGACTATCGTGGGATGCTATGTTGAAGCATACAAATATAGAATTAGAGCTTTTGACGGATATAGATATGTACAATTTCTTCAAGAAAGGAATACGTGGTGGGCTTGTACAATGTAGTAATCGTTATTCAAAAGCTAACAATAAATATTTAGCTGATTTTGATAGAGAGAAGCCCTCAGAATTTATTGTGTACTTAGACTCAAATAACCTTTACGGTTGGGCAATGTCTGAGTATCTACCTTATGGTGGATTCAAATGGATGTCAACTGAAGAGCTAAATCTAGATCCGACAACCATAGAGGATAGTTCAAGCGATGGATATGTCTATGAAGTTACTTTAGACTATCCTTCTCATTTGCACGACTCTCACAATGACCTTCCTTTCTGTCCAGAAAATAAAAAAATTTTGCAAACAAAGCACATTAAATTACTAGCAGATTTTTCTACAAAACAAACATATGTCATACATTATAGAGCTCTTAAACAATGTTTGCAGTATGGTCTAGTTCTAAAGAAAGTACATCGAATTCTCACCTATAAGCAATCAACCTGGTTGAAAAGTTATATAGACTTGAATACCAAACATAGGGCTACTGCAAAAAATGTTTTTGAAAAAAATTTCTTTAAATTGTTAAATAATGCAGTATATGGTACAACTATGGAGAATGTGGAAAAGAGAAAAGATGTACGAATAGTTACTAACTGGAATAGGACAAACTGTAATCATTTAGGAGCTCAAGATTGGATATCTAAACCTAATTTTCATAGTTTGTCAATATTTTCTGAGGATATGGTAGCGATTGAAATGAAAAGAGTGAAAACCTATTACAATAAACCCATATATTTAGGATTTTGTGTATTAGAGCTTTCCAAATGGAAAATGTATGATTTCCATTATGGGTATATGCAACCCAAATTCAAGACAAACCTATCATTAAACTATATGGACACAGACTCTTTCATTTACACAGTACAAACTGAAGATTTCTATGCTGACATAAAAACTGACGTCGACCATAAGTTTGATACTTCAGATTACCCCAAAGACAATGTATATGGATTTCCTCTGGTAAACAAAAAGGTGTTGGGTATGATGAAGGATGAGAATTGTGGAAAGGTAATGAAGGAATTTGTAGGATTGCGATCAAAAATGTACTCTTTTAGTGTGCAATATCAAAGTGATATAAAAAAATCGAAAGGAGTAAAGAACTGCATTCTTAATAATTATAGTATAGCTTCATATAGAAATTGCTTATTCCATAAGTCGACTGTGTATGATGATATGCTAACATTTAAATCAAAAATTCATCAAATTTACTCAAATCAAATAAATAAAGTAGTATTAAATTATGCAGATGATAAAAGAAAAATAAGAAGTGATGATAAAAGTACGTATGCATGGTATCATTTTCGAATCGAAGAAACCAATCCCGATTACGAACTTGATATGCTATTGTGGGAAATTTCAAGATTAGAAAAGGAAGAAGCAATGGAATAACTGCAACTAATTTTTTAGGTAATAATTTCTATGTGTAAGTAGTTAAATCTAGTAATAAAAGAAAACATGTTTTATTTTTAAGTTAAAAATTGTTTTATTGTTAAGAGAGAGTGAGAAAAAACCAGAATTTTACAAATATATTATATATTAAAAAACATTAAAGATTTTGTTTCATTCTGATTATTTACTTTTAATGAAATAATGCATAATATGAATTAATTAAATGGCTAATTGCCATTTTTCTTAAATAATATACCGAACACCGGCAGGTGTCTGGTCCCTCCACACAATCCGGATGGCTCCAAGGACAGGATTTGAAATGGCCATCGTCCTTGTCTTCATCTTCCATTATACCCATTTCTTCGTTTTGATCCAACATGTCTAGGAAATATTTCATCATATCCCGGTGTTCATGTAGTTGACATCCTTCAAAGTTGATTAGGAATTGCACAATCTTGTCTCTTATTTGACTCATGTTTTTTATTTTAAATTTAACCTTTTTATTAGCAAAATTTACTTGCGTTCCGTTTTACTGTTACTTTGCAACTATAATTGATCATTTCAACGAACCAGTACGAAGGTGCATGTTATGGAATTTAAAAAACGAAGCCTGATCGTTTTTAATCCGAAAAATAATTAAAAATAAATCCAATAAATCACCTGTAAAGTCTGTACTCAAAGTGTAAATACCTGCATAAATCGTTAGATCGTGCGAAGCGGCTTATAAGTAACAAGTTGCGCTGTTGTTTTCCTCCACAAAAAAGTGATTTTATAAGTTAATTGAAATTTAATTTCTTTTATTATTTCACTGGAAGTTTGGTTGTTTGTGCTTGTTGCATAAAATTACTCAAAGCAAGACGAACTAAATAGATAGATAATATAAAAGCAAATATCTAATACTGTTTCATTCTATCATAATACTGGCAATACTGCACGACAGTTGAATTATAACTGCTTATTCACTGCAATACCCCTCGTTGTTAATTGTAAACTGCATTACCATTTATCACTACCCAGTGAGCAAAAGTAATTGCATCGGATTATTTATAAAAACTAAATATTATATACAGTTTCATCGTTAATTCCCAAGATGGCATGCTTAAAAAAGGGATGTACTTTAGAACGATCGGATGATAGAACGATAATCTGTTGGTTATGTCACGGTTCATACCATTTTAAGTGCGTTGGTATTTCTGGCTTAGTGGGCGAGCCAATAGCTAAAAACAAAAACGTTCATTGGCGTTGTAATAGTTGCCAGAAAGTCAGTGTTGAATTTTTTAAATTCTTCCAGAGCACTAAAAACAATTTCCTGCAAATCCAGAACAACCTTGGCCATTTAACTGAACAAATTAATGAATATGGAAAACTTTTTAGTGACTTTAAAACTTTAGATAGTTTACAATCACCATCCACAATTCGCCACAAAGGCCTAGGTTGTTGAATAAAGATAACAATACGATTAATGACGGCTCCAGTTTAACAAAAAATTCGCCTCCTAGAACAACTATGCCTAATGCCTCAGATAATGTTGGTAACATTATTCATGTCAACGATATAAATAATGCTCTGAGCTACTCATCAACGGCCGTACCTCTAAATAATGCTTCAAAATCTCTAAGCCCCGCTCAATTAAGTAATTTTGATGTCTCAACTCCACTCCCTTTAACCTCAGTAGTGAACTCGTCTACAGTTCATAATCAAAATATAACTGATACGTCAACAGCCCCAAGGGAGTTGCGAACGATTCCTCCGAAAAAAACCATATTTGCTACACGTTTCGCATCGGATACAAAAGCTGAAGATATGAAATGGTATATTCAAAGGAAATTTGAAAATTGCACACCACAGGATATTCTCGTTTTTAAAATAAACTCTAGAAAGAGAGCATCATTCAAAATAATTGTGCCGGAAGTAATGTTTCAACAAATTGTTAGTCAAGAGTTTTGGCCTAAGAATGCTTTAGTACGTGAATTCATTTAAAAAGATGATAATAATGCTCGCTTGCATAATTTAGTGCATTCCAATCTAAAAAACTAATATCTATTTTGTACCAAAATGTCAGGGGTATTAATTCAAAATTGTCATCGATTTACCGAAACAGATTTGGATATGACAACAATATTATAGCATTCAATGAAACATGGCTTAATAGTAAAAATAATAATATTGTTACAAAGTTTAAAAATAGATTCAAATATAACGACAATGTGGCTATATGTACTTGGCAGCACTGTCAAACCATCTCTAGTTGTCAAAATGTTACAACCCTGGTCAACACCATGCAGATAATATTTGAATTAACGGAAATGGAATATTCCGGATACATCGTTGAGAATATACAAGATCATTCGAGGCTGTGCAATAATAAGTGTAAACAACAATAACGAAAAACCTAGCAACATCAATGCTAAGAGATGATGATGTTATTCTTAATGATCTTGTACGCAAGTATTCGCTGCTAATAAAAACTAAACATGTACATCAATATACACAGCAACATACACACAAATATACACAGCAACATGCCCACATAGCACAAGAAGAAACAAAACTACACATCACACAAAACACTCATACATACAACCACACATAGTTACAATAAACAAAACACAAGACAGCATTGTCATATATACAAACGCACGTATATAGCTACATGTTAAGTAAAGCACAACCAACAACAACCATGACCAGATGCTTCGCGAAGTTACCAGACGACGTCATTTTGCTATATAAAGACGCTGCCAGTGAACAGCGGGATCAGTGTGATTTTAAATCTAGACGTGTTTACATCGCTAAGTGTTTAGTAGTACAAATACTCGTGTTAATAAAATAGTAAATAAAGTGTTGCCGCATTATATTTCTAAAATTAATTGTCTGTGTTTTTAATTTGATGCAATTAAACGAATCCTTGAAGGATAAGTAAAAAGCGTTTTTACGAAAAGGTCTAAAAACGTAACAATTGGTGTCAGAAGTGGGATTGCAAAAATAATTAAAAAGGACATTGCAATTTAAGGAAAAAAAAAGGACATTAAAAAGAAATAATTATGAAATTTGATGAGCTAAAAGTTGAACAACTAAAAAAGGAGCTTAGTAAGCGGGAATTGCCAACAGCAGGTAACAAGGCTGAACTGCAGAAGAGGCTGATAGATGAGTTTAAGAATCGCGGCATGGACATCGGGACATACGAGTTTGAGGACAAAGACGATGTAGAGGTATGTGATCCTGCTACGACCAGCAGCATGGACATAAATTCAATGTTCGCTGCTATGATGATCGAAATAAAACAAAACTCTCATCAGATGCATGAAGCATCAAAGATCAGCACTGAAAAGCTCGTAGCCAAAATACAGGGAGTGGAAACAAAACTGTTGGAGTCAAATAGAGCCACGAACGAGACTCTGGTAGAGGTTTCTGAGGCCATTAATAGGAGGGTGGATTCTATTGAGAACAAATTCTCAGAGCTGGCAGAGAGAGTCCAACATCTAGAAAGCGGTGGCCTAGAACAGCATGCAAAAGAGTTCGAAGAAAAATTTCATGCTCTAGAGGACAAAGTGCATAACCTTGAGTGTAGTGGCGGGCCAGTACGAGCAGTTGCGGAGGTTTCTGCGCGAATAAAAGCGCCATGCTTTGACGGCAGCGTACCATTGAGCATCTTTAGATTCCAGTTCGAGACGGTCGCTAGTAGAAATGGATGGGATGCTGAAGAAAAGGCCATAGAGTTGATTTTGTCCTTAAAGGGTACAGCCGCAGAGGTACTTGAGACCGTGCCAGTAAGCAGCAGAAACAACTATAATGAAATAATGGCAGCATTGCAGCGCAAGTATGGTGGTGAGCACAAGCGCGATTTATACAGAATGGAATTGCGATGTAGAGTTCAAAAGCCTAACGAGTCTCTACAAGATTTCGCAATGGAAATCGAACGGTTAGTGCAGCTCACATATCCAGGCGAGAGTCACCCGTTCCTGGACCACTTTAAAACTGAGGCGTTCGTTAATGGCATTCGCGACTCTGATGTCAAACTAGCTGTGTGCGCAACGCAGAAATCTACTTTCGCTGAGACTGTTTCATTTGCGCTGGCTCAAGAGACTGCAAGGATGGTTTTCAAGCCACAGATATGTAAAGTGCGGAATGTGGAGGTGTTGCCCGAGGAGGATAACAGCCTAGTCGCTAGTTTTAAGGAGGCAATGCGACAACTGTTGGCGGAAGGTGCTACCAAAGAAAAGCCTAAATGCTATAACTGCGGAAAAATTGGTCATTTTCAGCGCAACTGCAAAGCACCAAGAAAAAGAGGTAGATCTGTTTCGCCACCAAGAAACAGCAAACGGGTGAACCAAACAACAGCACAAGAGTCCCCGTTAAACTAAAACGAGCTAGCGCTAAGGGGCAAGAGCTAGCTCCCACAAACGAGGGCCCCACAATCTCCATATCAGTGATGCAGCAGAAAAATAGCAACCTTACTGCGTCTGGACACATCAACGGGGAAAAGCACGTACTTACCATAGACACAGGGGCGTCGCAGTCAATAATAAGGCCCGATATAGTAAAGGGGAAATGCGATCGTTTAAGCAATATACGGCTACGTACAGCTACTGGAGAGCCTGCCACTGTCTATGGTAAGATTGAAGTGAAGGTGACTATAGCCAACATCAACGTGAGGCATGTGTTTATTGTTGCCGATATTGTCGATGAGGTAATTATTGGAGCCGATTTTATGATTAATCATGGCATTAATCTACACATGGGGCAACAGCTGATGATTTGGCGTAATGTGGAAATACCCCTTGATGTTGGGTATGACAGCAAGCCGCAAGTAAGAAAAGTATATGCTATTGAGAGTCAGACGTTACCGCCGCAGTCTGAAACAGTTATATGGGCGCGTATGGAGGGAGATTGTGAGGACAATCGGTTGTGGGTTGTAGAACCAGCAGATCTAAAGAGAGAGCTTATAACAGCAAAAGCTCTAGTAAAAACTAGTAAAGGAGGAATAGTCCCTATAAGAGTACTTAACTTGGCAGACCATGAAAAATTCATCAAAGAAAATTGCGAGATTGGCCAGTGTACCCCAGCAGAGGCAATAATAAACTGTGAGAGGAAGATAGAGCCTACCAATTTGTCCGCCAAAGAACGTGAACAATTTGAGGAATACGTAGGAAAATGGGTAGCAGGACTGTCAGCGACAGATAGAAATAAAGCCAAACAGTTGTTAAAAAGGCATGCCAGTATCTTCGTCATGGGAAACCAAAGTCAGGGTAGAACTGCATTGGTTAAACATGAAATAAACACAGGCGAAGCTAGGCCGATTAAACAGCCACCCAGAAGTGTACCCCTAGCAAAGCGAGATGAAGTCAAAGAGCTTGTAAGAGAAATGGAGCGTGAAGGCGTAATTGAGCCATCTTCTGGTCCTTGGAGTTCGCCAGTAGTCTTAGTTAAAAAGAAAGATGGCAGTACTAGATTCTGCGTAGACTACAGGAAGCTCAACGACATAACCAAGAAGGACAGCTATCCGCTCCCCAGAATCGATGACACTTTGGACACGCTAGCTGGTACGAGATGGTTCTCTACACTAGACTTGCGAAGCGGATATTGGCAAGTGGAGATTGCAGAGAAAGACAAGGAGAAAACTGCATTCAGCGTCGGTAACGGATTATGGCAGTTCAAAGTTATGCCATTTGGTCTCTGCAATGCTCCGGCCACATTTGAACGCCTAATGGAGAAGGTACTGAAAGGACTCCACTGGAAGACATGCTTGGTATATCTGGATGACATAATCGTGATGGGGAAAACTTTTGATGAACACCTCAAAAACATGGCAGAAGTTCTTCAACGGATATCATCAGCTGGATTGAAACTCAGCCTGAAGAAATGTGCATTGTTCCAGAAAGAAGTGAAGTATTTGGGGCATCGTGTTACAGCAGACGGAATCTCAACAGATGAAGATAAAATACAAGCAGTAAGGGACTGGCATCAACCTAAAAATCTTCATGAATTGCGCAGCTTTTTGGGCCTTTGTACATACTACAGACGCTTTGTGCCAAATTTTGCCAGTGTAGCTGCAAGCCTGCATGAGCTGACAAAGAAGTCGAGACCATACCATTGGGGTGAGCCACAGGAAAAGGCATTCCAAAAACTTAAAGGATTATTGTGTACGTCACCAGTACTAGCGTATCCCATACCTGGAGAAAAATTTGTGCTGGATACTGATGCGAGCGGCTATGGCATAGGGGGCGTGCTGTCCCAAGTAGTTAATGGCACTGAGAAAGTCATAGGATACTATAGCCGTGTACTCTCAAAACCTGAGAGGAACTACTGTGTGACACGACGTGAGCTTCTGGCAGTATTGGAATGCATTAAACATTACCATAAGTACCTGTATGGTCAACACTTTACATTAAGGACTGACCATTCTGCACTGAGATGGTTATTGCAGTTTAAAAATCCTGAAGGGCAACTGGCAAGGTGGATTGAGCGCCTGCAGAGCTACGACTTCAGTATTGAGCATAGAAGGGGCACAAAACATAACAATGCGGATGCTCTTTCGAGAAGACCCTGCTGTTTAGAGTGTAAACATTGCGTTAGAACCGAACAAAAGGAAGGCGTTGTTGATGTTCGGCTAATGCACATCGACTCTGATGAAGACTGGTCAGCGGCACAGAGGGACGACAGTATACTGGGAAAAATTATAGCAGCCAAAGAGGAGGACAGAAGACCGTCCCGGAATGAAATTTCGGCTGAGAGCCCACTCGCCAAATCTTATTGGGCTCAGTGGAACAGCCTCAAGGTAATAGAAGGGTGCCTATACCGCGTATGGGAAAGTGTAGATGGCAAAACAACTTCAAATTTAATAGTTGTGCCATGCTCCAAGATAAGTAAAGTTTTGCAAGAATTTCACAATGGACCTAGTGGCGGTCATCTTGGAGTAACAAAAACACTTGAGAAGCTGAAGCAGCGTTTTTATTGGGTTGGATGTCAACAAGCCGTAGCCGACTGGATAGCAAACTGCCCACAGTGCATAGCAGCCAAAGGCCCAGTAAGAAGAAGCCGGGGACAGCTACAGCAATACAACTCAGGAGCACCATTCGAGCGGATCGCAATGGATGTAGCAGGTCCTTTTCCCGTCACTGAAGCCGGAAATCGTTATGTTCTTGTGGTAATGGACTATTTCAGTAAATGGCCAGAGGTATATGCTATACCTAACCAAGAAGCAAAGACAGTTGTAAATGCATTCGTCAACAACTGGGTATGTCGCTATGGTGTCCCAATAGAATTACATTCCGACCAAGGAAGGAATTTCGAGTCTGCCATATTCAGGGAAATGTGCGAATTATATGGGATAAAGAAAACCAGAACAACGCCGTTGCATCCACAGTCTGATGGCATGGTAGAGAGGTTCAATCGCACCTTAGAAGAGTACCTGCGAAAAGTGGTAAGCAACCATCAGAGGGATTGGGACGAGCACATTCCCAAATTTTTGATGGCATATAGGTCAGCTGTACACGACTCCACATCGAGAACGCCAGCTAAAATTATCTTCGGGACGGAATTAAAACTGCCTGGTGACTTGGAATTTGGTGTTAAGCCAGCGGTAGAAGAAGGAGCCACTACGTCCCAAGAGCAGGAGAACTTAAACGAGCTGCATGATTTCGTGCGTAATAGAATCAAGATGGTCAGTGACAAGATGAAGGCTAGATATGACCGCGCAGCAAATTCAGAGGGATTTATGGAAGGTCAATTAGTTCTACTTTATAACCCACAACGGAAGAAAGGATTGTCCCCAAAATTACAGACTCACTGGGATGGCCCGTATAAAGTGATTAAGAGAGTGAATGACGTTGTGTACCGGATACAGAAGCACAATAGCCCAAGGTCGAAAATGAAGATAGTACATCTCGAACGATTGGCGCACTATGGAAGAGGTGATTGTATGCCTATTCGGGTCGAACAGGCTTAAGTGGGCGGCAGTGTTACAAAGTTTAAAAATAGATTCAAATATAACGACAATGTGGCTATATGTACTTGGCAGCACTGTCAAACCATCTCTAGTTGTCAAAATGTTACAACCCTGGTCAACACCATGCAGATAATATTTGAATTAACGGAAATGGAATATTCCGGATACATCGTTGAGAATATACAAGATCATTCGAGGCTGTGCAATAATAAGTGTAAACAACAATAACGAAAAACCTAGCAACATCAATGCTAAGAGATGATGATGTTATTCTTAATGATCTTGTACGCAAGTATTCGCTGCTAATAAAAACTAAACATGTACATCAATATACACAGCAACATACACACAAATATACACAGCAACATGCCCACATAGCACAAGAAGAAACAAAACTACACATCACACAAAACACTCATACATACAACCACACATAGTTACAATAAACAAAACACAAGACAGCATTGTCATATATACAAACGCACGTATATAGCTACATGTTAAGTAAAGCACAACCAACAACAACCATGACCAGATGCTTCGCGAAGTTACCAGACGACGTCATTTTGCTATATAAAGACGCTGCCAGTGAACAGCGGGATCAGTGTGATTTTAAATCTAGACGTGTTTACATCGCTAAGTGTTTAGTAGTACAAATACTCGTGTTAATAAAATAGTAAATAAAGTGTTGCCGCATTATATTTCTAAAATTAATTGTCTGTGTTTTTAATTTGATGCAATTAAACGAATCCTTGAAGGATAAGTAAAAAGCGTTTTTACGAAAAGGTCTAAAAACGTAACAATATTGAAATAATGTGTTCCAGATACCAAATTTTCAGAAAAGGTAGAGAAAGTTGTCAAACAGCCAATAATATTGTAAAAAAATCGGGTGGTGGTGTTTTAATTGCTGTCTCAACTATGTTTTCGTCGGAAGAAATTATACTGCATGATTTTTTGCACATTGAGTTTATATGCGTATTAGTGAAAATACATAAACAGCTTATGTATATTATTTGCTTGTATATTCCTCCTAAAACGCAATATTCTATCTATGACGATTACCTAAAAGCTATAAATGTTATTGCAGATAAAGTAAATTCAAATGATCTTATACTTAAGCTGGGAGATATTAATATGCCAAATGTGTCCTGGAAATCTGTGCCTGATTGTAATTATTTGTCACCTCTTCAATCTTCGGAATTATCGCAGTATTTCATTAACAGTTTACTGGAGTGCTGCCTTTTTCAAATCAACTGCATCACAAATACTTCTGATAAATTGTTAGACCTTGTATTTGTTAATGAACCGTCAGACTTTTCGATATCGCAGCATCCCCCGCTTTCAAATCCTGAGGATAGTTATCATCCTACGATTGAATTAAGTTATATCTACCAACCTCATCGACGGTCAAATACATCTCAGCAAAATAAAATTTTTCGTTTTAAGTCAACAAATTACATTAAACTTTAACGTGAACTCTCTCAAATCGACTGGTTAAATGAATTATCTTATGGCAATGATTTAGACAAAAGTATCGAAAAATTTTACCAGATACTATACAAATGCTTCCTATCTTCAATACCTAGAGTACTACCTGCCCCCTGCCATGGTCCACCTTGGAACACTAAACAACTTTCAAGACTTAAAAACCGCAAGAGTAAACTATTTAAAAAGTACAAGCAAAATGCATCTCAACTAAATTATTCTATGTACTCCTCAGCAAGATCTGATTATACCATTGATAATCAACTGGCTTATAGTGCTTATTTAAACAGAATAAAAAATAACCCAAAAAATTATCCCAAAACTTTTTATAAGTTTGTCAACTCGAAGAGGCGTGTGTCAGATTTCCCTTCTGTTATGAAGTTTAAAGATTATGAGTCGTCAGATTATAAAGTTATAAGTAATATGTTTGCTGAATTTTTTGCATCAACCTATTCTTCGTCTACGTTTAGCAATATAGAGCAGTATTCTTACCATATCCCTGAATCAGTGAATTTTAATGTACCCCGTATTGAGCAGCAAACTGTTTTGACTTATATGAAAAGTATAAAACTTTCGTATGATCCCGGTCCTGATGGTATTCCTAGTAGTATTTTAAAATACTGTCCTCATTTACTAAGCACTCCATTGACCTATTTATTCAACAAATCACTCAAATTGAGTTACTTTCCTCCAATTTGAAAAGAAATCGTTCATCATTCCGCTATTCAAATCTGGATCTAAAGCTGATATATCCAATTATAGAGGTATAGCTAAACTGAACGCTATACCAAAGTTGTTTAAGCAACTCTTATGCGATACATTGTCTTATCAAGCAACGTTTATCCTTTCTTCTGCGCAGCATGGTTTCTGTAAAGGTCGATCAACTATTACGAATCTCTTAGAATTAACAACCTTAGTTAACGATGGATTTGTCACTGGCAAACAAACAGAACAAAAAACAAGTAAAAACGTTATATTCGACCGGGTCGAATCTTAAATACCCTCCAAATATTTAGTAAGTGAATTTGAAATGTTTAACTTGGTGGGACAGAGTTCCTTTATAAAATATCCTACGTCAACGCCCACTAAAGGGGGCGGGGTTCAAAAATATACAATATCATGTTTTCCACAGACGAACGTATGGGCATTGCTAGACCGTCTTAGACTTCATCACTGATCAATAATATACATATTTACTTATAAAAACTGTATTTTGGCGGGGTCGCTCTGGCAAGGGCTGTGGGGGAAACATTTCACCTTTGTCATAAAACTCTAAAAATAAATGCTTGGGATAATTATATACAAAATTAAAAATTCTTTTTTTTAAAGGGTCATTTAGAGGGCAAAGGGGGAGAGGGGGTAATGCAGAAACAGATACACATAAAACTGTAAAAATAAATGCTTGGGATGATTATACACAAAATAAAAAAAAAATATGTATATTTAGTTTTAATAGGGTCATTTAGCGGGCAAAGGGGGAGGAGGGGGTAGGGCAGCAACAGGCAGTCATAAAACTCTAAAGATAAATGCTTGGGATGATTATATACAAAATTTAAAAAAAAATTTTTTTTTTTGGTAGGGTCATTCAGGGGGCAAAGGAAAAGAGGGGGGGAGGTAGGGCAGAAATCGGCAGCCATAAAACTCTAAAGATAAATGCTTGGGATCATTATATACAAAATTAAAAAAAAAATTTTTTTTTGGTAGGGTCATTTAGGGGGCGAAGGGGAAGGAGGGGGTAGGGCAGAGTAGTACCAGGTTTAGTCTCAGCTTCGTCATTAAAGCTTAAAAGTGTTATTTTTAAGGAATGTAGGCTTAAGTAAAACAATTTGTTAAATTTTTATGCTATTTTTGCCTATAATAACGCCCACTGAAGTGGGCGGGGTCAAAAAATATTTTTATTTTATTTAATGGCTCCAAGTTTAAGGCGTTGGACCGTATTTGACATAAAAATATATCATTTGCTTAACAAAATGACCAAAAAACTATAAAAATTATGTTGTTTTTTCTGGGTTGGTTTAGTTCTTCTTAGGGGAACTTCTTTCCCTCTTGCACGATTTAGCCCATCTTTGAACTTAACCTGCTCTAAGTTTTAAAATATATTTATGCGAAATTTCAAGAGTCTAGCTCTTTTCGTTTGGACTGAATCGTGATTTCCACAGACGGACGGACGGACGGACATGCTCAGTTCGTCTTAGATTTCATCACTGATCAAGAATATATATACTTTATGGGGTCTGAAATGGATATTTCGATGCGTTACAAACGGAATGACAAAGTGAATATACCCTCCAAATTCTTTTTTGGAGGGTATAAAAACAAGTAAAAACGTTATATTCGACGGGTCGAATCTTAAATACCCTCCAAATATTTAGTAAGTGAATTTAAAATGTTTAACTTGGTGGAACAGAGTTCCTTTATATAATATCGTACGTCAATGCCCACTAAAGGGGGCGGGGTTCAAAAATAGACAATATCATGTTTTCCACAGACGAACGTATGGGCATTGCTAGACCGTCTTAGACATCATCACTGATCAAAAATATACATATTAACCTTATATGGTCAAATTCTCTTTGGAGGGCATAAAAACTGTATTTTGGCGGGGTCGTTCTGGCAAGGGCTGTGGGGGAAACATTTCACCTTTGTCATAAAATTCTAAAAATAAATGGTTGGGATAATTATATACAAAATAAAAGTTTATATATTTTTTATAGGGTCATTTGCGGGGCAAAGGGGGAAGGGGGTAAGACAGAAATAGGCAGTCATAAAATTGTAAAAATAAATGCCTGGGATGATTATATACAAAAATAAAATTTCTTTTTCTTGATAGGGACATTTAGGGGACAAAAGGAGAGGAGGGGGTAGGGCAGAAACAGGTAGTCATAAACCTCTAAAAATAAATGCTTGGGAGTATTATATACAAAATTTAAAACAAATTTTAATAGGGTCATTTAGCGGGCAAAGGGGGGGGGGGGGGAGGAGTGGGTTGGGCAGAAACAGGCCTAAGTAAAACAATTTGTTAAATTTTTATGCTATTTTTGCATATAATAACGCCCACTAACTTGGGCGGGGTCCAAAAATTATTTTTTTTATTGTATGGCTCCAAATTTAAGGCGTTGGACCGTATTTCACTTAAAAATATATTATTTGCTTAACATAATAACGAAAAAACTTTAAAAATTATGTTGTTTTTTCTGGGTGGGTTTAGTTCTTCTTAGGGTAACTTTTTTCCCCCTAGCCCGATTTAGCCCATCTTCAAACTTAACCTGCTCTAAGCTTCAAAATATATTTATACCAAATTTTAAGGGTCTAGCTCTTTTCGTTTGGACTGAGTCGTGATTTCCACAGACGGACGGACGGACATGCTCAGATCGTTTTAGATTTCATCACTGATCAAGAATATATATACTTTATGGGGTCTGAGATGGATATTTCGATGCGTTACAAACGGAATGACAAAGTGAATATACCCTCCAAATTCTATTTTGGAGGGTATAAAAATCAATTAGTGTTCGAACTCACGGGCGATGTGTTAACACCTTTTTGTTTATTTATTTTATATTAAACCAGATACGGGCGTTTCATAGCACAATTGTGCTGAGATCATTCACACGTATTTTTACCCTCTTTAATTTAGTCGTCGATGAGACAGCAACGAATGAATATGAGGCGGATGCTTACGAATTTTTTTATATTTTTTTTCAGAATATTTGTCCAGCAAACAATTTCAGTCATAATGATATGCGAAAACTATTTTGTCATAAACAATGCTTTCGATAACATACAATACCTTTTATACAATTTTTTTCCAATAACGGCCTATACTAATTCTCCTAATTTAGTAATACACTTAGTCTTATTAATTAGTCTGTGCAAAATCTTATCAAAAATATTTTGAATATGTTTCCCTATGAAAATGATCTTAAATGGCAACAAATATCAAGCTTATTAAGTTTGATACATCCAACAGCGTATTGTTTTTATTTGGCGAATATTCAGTGTTATGCTCCAGCAAGCAGCCATTCTTTTATATATTTTTTTTTGTTGAATGGAAAACATAACAGATTATTGTCCTATCTTTTTAAATTTTTTTTTCATTTGACTGTTTACATAGAAAATGTTTTATTTTTAATTAATAATTTTACGTAATCGACGTTTTTTCCAACTTAAAATATATTGGTACTTATATATAAATATATATTGCACCATTCAAACGCTTTCTTTTTGTTTGGTGGTTAGCTCGCAAGCTCAACACATACACAATTTACCAATACATTGACGGTGCCCACCACTGTATTAAACCCACCAAAAACAAAGAGAATGCAAAGCAACAGACAAATGTACATACATACATTGTTATGTTTGTACATAAGCTACATACGTTGCTGTCTTGCTATCTCATTTTTATATATGTACATACGTATAACCACGTCACTATTCTCTTTGCCATGCATAAGACAAAACCGAAGATCAACATAAAACACTTGTTTAATTTTACTCCAAATTAAGACTCCGAATTAAAACACTTAAATCTCCGCTTGCCGATATCGGACCGCCTTAATTTTTGGCCTAAACTCTTCGTCGAAACCCGACGAATTAATAAAATTTCCGGAGAAAATCGCGTGGGAAAATTATATGAAAATCGCCCAATAATCACTTTCAATACCGACTGCCAAGCAACGAACAAACAAAGTCTTACACTTACACTTGCGTATGTGTTGAAACTGATAGTTTACTGCCCTAGAGGCGCGCGTATAGATGTTAACACATCAAAAATATCGAACAATTAGCCTATAGAATCTTAATTCAATTTAATATAGCAATATAAAATGTTCGTTAAAATTCTTACTATAAACAGATGTCATCTATTTTGATTTTAGTAATGCCTTTGATAAGGTGAATCACAACTTACTTATTCATAAGCTTGATCGAACTGGATTTGGAACGTCTCTAATAAAATGGATCGAATCTTATTTGAAGAACAGAATGCAGTGTGTCAAGTTCCGCAATATGCTCTCTACCGATATAAATGTTATATCAGGTGTGCCTCAGGGTAGTCATCTCGGCCCACTTTTATTTACTTTATTTATTAATGATCTTCCATTCGTTGTTGAAAACTCAAATATGCTAATGTATGCAGATGACGTAAAGTTATTCTTATCGCTTGATTCTATTGATCAACAGTTGCGTCTCCAAGCTGACATTGTACACTTAACCGCTTGGTGCGCTAATAAATTAATGGACCTAAATGTGAAAAAGTGCAAATATATGATTTTCTCAAGATCAACACCAATCAATGGACTCTATAAAATGAATAATGCTGTTCTTGACCTAGTGGATTCATTTAATGACTTGGGAGTTATTTTAGATAAAAAATTGGACTTCAGGTGCCATATAACCTGGACGATTAACAAAGCTACTGGTGTTCTGGGTTTTATTAAACGCTGGGCTAAGGAGTTCTCTGACCCTTATACAGCCAAGATGTTATTTACTACTTTAGTTCGCCCAATACTTGAATACGGATCTGTTGTATCTTTCACATTCAAATAAAATAGAGTCAGTACAAGTGCAGTTCTTATTATTTTGTCTTCGTGGTCTTCCTTGGAACTCTAATTTAAGATTACCATCTTACGAGAGACGCCTAGGACTTATTAAGCTTCCAACCTTAAGGAGCCGTCGGCAAATGCTAAATGTTACCTTTCTGCTGAAATTAATAAACGGCTGCATCACATCTCAATTTCTCCTGAGCAAAATAAACTTGAATATACCCAATCGTCCAACAAGGTATTATAGCTTCTTGAGAATTAAGTTTTACACTACAAACTATAGTAACTTCGATCCCTTTCGGAGAATTTGCAGTGATTTTAATAGTCTTGTATCGATTTCAACAAAAGTATTGATGTCGTAAAAAACG
Source organism: Linnaemya tessellans (assembly GCA_951800035.1). Classification (NCBI taxonomy): domain Eukaryota; kingdom Metazoa; phylum Arthropoda; class Insecta; order Diptera; family Tachinidae; genus Linnaemya; species Linnaemya tessellans. The sequence continues at coordinate 49,179,436 of OX637534.1, forward strand.
ATATAATTTTACATCTTAACTCATTACAAAATTGATTATAAATAAATGTTTAATTTGTTAAATCGACATTTGTTAAAGCCATATTTTTTGTTTTTGCTGTAATTTGTCTTGTTACTATTAAAACAAAGCTTTATAGATTCCATTTATATACATATGTATGTAATTATCATGGCTGCACGCGAAACTTTGCGAAGTTTGGAGAACGGAAAGGTTGCGGAAATGGTGCAATGTTTCGAGTTACCGAGAGATGCATTGACGGTAACTTCATACTTTTCAGGATGTGAAGTTAGAAAAAGGTCAAGCGTATTATGTTGGGATACGTGTTGGTTCATTAACTAATTGCACAAGATGATTGTGCGCGGCGAACAACTCAGCAAATTGGCCCTCTGAGGTTGTGTGGCTCGAATGGCGAAGCCAAGATGTATTATGAGCATTGAAATCACCAGCAACAACAATTTCACTGCTCGGACAACTATCAAGAATCTTCGATATGGAGTCGGAAGGAGTATCGAAGCCAATGTATGGTAGCATCTCATTCCGCGTTTGGACTTCTATACAGAAACCCGAAATGGAAAAAGTGTGTACCGACTTTAAATTTAACCCAAAGACAGCTAAATTCTGCGTCAGACATTCCTAATGGTTGCTGGAATTGGTACAAACTTCATTACGTACATATATTGCAAGGCCCCTATGAAGAATAAAAAGGTGATACCCGGGCAAATGAAAATCCTGTGGATCAGCATCCTTATGTACCTGGGTTTCACTTAAGGCGAAAATATCCGGCCGATGGAGACAAACACTTATTGTAAAATTAGGAAAAAACATATAAATATGAGAAGAAAATTTTATATCAAAAGAATATAAGACATTTGATTACAATAGCAGAATATTATGAAGATAAAATATTAGATTAGTTTTGATGTATTCAAAAAGCTTCATGCAACAATAACCTGTTTCTGAGAAAGGTTTGCATTTTTGGGAAAACAAAAAAAAAATATTGCTGATAATGAATTCAATACAGCTTATGTTAAAAACTTTCTTAACAGCCAAGGAGTAGATTATCATTTCACTGCACCAAATTCCCATACAGGTAACGAGATGTAGAAAGATTTCACCTTACACTTAAAGAACATAACAGACTTTTCAAATTAGGACAGAAACATGATGATTATGATGATAAGTCACTTGTTTTAAAATCTGCTCAAATATATAATGATTAAATCCATAACATAACAGGCTACAAACCAAATGAATTATTACATAATAAAGTGGTCAAATCTCTTTGGCATATGTTTCATAACAAAATTTGTGAAAATAATATTAACAGAACTCGAGAAAGAAATACAGAAAGAGAAGATTGTCATGAATACAATGAAAGAGAATTTTTAAGAATTTGGAATTTCATAATCTTAAGCTTAAACCTAAATATAAGTTAACACAACCAAAGTCAATAAACTCTATTCTTTAATAATTTTGTTTATTCCTCTTTTTAAACGCGGAAGTAAGTTGCAATGCTTTAGCAATTAACTAGGTTAATAAAAAATACTTTGTAATCAATTAATAAGAAAGCAAATAATGCAATTCTCGCTTATTTGTGAATTAGGTCAATAAGTATTTTGCAATGAAGTTAATAAGAACAAAATATCGCTATTCTTGCTTATTTGTAAGTAGATCAGTTAATTCAATATAAATTAAGTATATTTGGGAATTTAGTTCTTATTTTAGTTCTCATTTGTAATGATAATATAAATAAAGAAGCGGTCGCGTTGACCGCGTTAACAAAAAAAAATTTTTTTAAGTTTTCCAATGCGGGAAATAATAAGTGGCGCCCGAGCAGGGACGCTATGTCTATATCGACGATATTATCATATTCAGTAAATCGGAAGAAGAACACTTCCAACATATAAGTAAAATATTTAAAACATTGAAGGACGCTAATATGATAATCCAACTCGATAAATGTAAATTTTTCAACAAAGAAGTAGACCTTCTGGGCTTTGTAATAGCCGAAAATGGTATAAAAACTAATCGCACCAAAAGTGAGACAATTACTAATTTTCCCCAGCCTAGAACATTAAAAGAACTCGGTAGTTTTATGGGTATGTCAGGGTATTACCGTCAACTTATCGAAGACTACGCCAAAATCGCAAAACCCCTGACATCCCTTTTAAGAGGGGAAGGGGGTCGTACCTCCAAAAACAAGTCAGCAAAGGTTGATGTCTTCCTTGACCAAGAAGCCATTGAGTCCTTTAAGAAAATCAAGTATTCTCTTATCTCCGAGGATGTAATTCTTGTTTATCCGGACTTCAGCAAAGAGTTTGAGTTAGTAACTGATGCTTCTAATTTTGCACTGGGAGCGGTTCTATCTCAAGGTGGAAAACTCATAGCATTTATCTCAAGAACATTAAGCCAAGCTGAAGAACATTACGCCGCTAACGAAAAGGAAATGTCAGCTATTATATGGGCCTTAAACGCTTTTAGAAACTACCTGTATGGTTCACAGAAAGTGAAAATTCACACAGACCACCAACCGCTGACATATGCTCTCAGCAACAAAAATAACAACAGCAAAATTTTATCAGTGTTTGCTGGGATCAAGTCGTGTTTTTTGTCAGCTCCAATAAATCACCTGTAAAGTCTGTACTCAAAGGGTAAATACCTGCATAAATCGTTAAATCGTGTGAAGCGGCTTATAAGTAACAAGTTGCGCTGTTGATTTCCTCCACAAAAAAGTGATTTTATAAGTTAATTGATATTTAATTTATTTTATTATTTCACTGGAAGTTTAGTTATTTGTGTTTGTTTCATCAAATTACTCAAAGCAAGACGAACTAAATAGATAGATAATATCAAAGCAAATGTTTACAGCTGTTTCATTCTATCATAATACTGGCAATACTGCACGAAAGTTGAATTATCACTGCTTGTTCGCTGCAATACCCCTCGTTGTTAGTTGTAAACTGCATTACCATTTATCACTACCCAGTGAGCAAAAGTAATTGCTTCGGATTATTCATAAAAACTCATAATTATATACATATATTTGATTGTTTCATCGTTAATTCCCAAGATGGCATGCTTGAAAAAGGGGTATACTTTAGAAGGATCGGATGATGGAATGATAATCTATTATCATATGTCACGGTTCATACCATTTTAAGTGCGTTGGTATTTCTGGCTTAGTGGGCGAGCCAATAGCTAAAACCAAAAACGTTCATTGGCGTTGTAATAGTTGCCAGAAAGTCAGTGTTGAATTTTTTAAATTCTTCCAGAGCACTAAAAACAATTTCCTGCAAATCCAGAACAACCTTGGCCATTTAACTGAACAAATTAATGAATATGGAAAACTTTTTAGTGACTTTAAAACTTTAGATAGTTTACAATCACCATCCACAATTCGCCGCAAAGGCCTAGGTTGTTGAATAAAGATAACAATACGATTAATGACGGCTCCAGTTTAACAAAAAATTCGCCTCCTAGAACAACTATGCCTAATGCCTCAGATAATGTTGGTAACATTATTCATGTCAACGATATAAATAATGCTCTGAGCTACTCATCAACGGCCGTACCTCTAAATAATGCTTCAAAATCTCTAAGCCCCGCTCAATTAAGTAATTTTGATGTCTCAACTCCACTCCCTTTAACCTCAGTAGCGAACTCGTCTACAGTTCATAATCAAAATATAACTGATACGTCAACAGCCCCAAGGGAGTTGCGAACGATTCCTCCGAAAAAAACCATATTTGCTACACGTTTCGCATCGGATACAAAAGCTGAAGATATGAAATGGTATATTCAAAGGAAATTTGAAAATTGCACACCACAGGATATTCTCGTTTTTAAAATAAACTCTAGAAAGAGAGCATCATTCAAAATAATTGTGCCGGAAGTAATGTTTCAACAAATTGTTAGTCAAGAGTTTTGGCCTAAGAATGCTTTAGTACGTGAATTCATTTAAAAAGATGATAATAATGCTCGCTTGCATAATTTAGTGCATTCCAATCTAAAAAACTAATATCTATTTTGTACCAAAATGTCAGGGGTATTAATTCAAAATTGTCATCGATTTACCGAAACAGATTTGGATATGACAACAATATTATAGCATTCAATGAAACATGGCTTAATAGTAAAAATAATAATATTGAAATAATGTGTTCCAGATACCAAATTTTCAGAAAAGGTAGAGAAAGTTGTCAAACAGCCAATAATATTGTAAAAAAATCGGGTGGTGGTGTTTTAATTGCTGTCTCAACTATGTTTTCGTCGGAAGAAATTATACTGCATGATTTTTTGCACATTGAGTTTATATGCGTATTAGTGAAAATACATAAACAGCTTATGTATATTATTTGCTTGTATATTCCTCCTAAAACGCAATATTCTATCTATGACGATTACCTAAAAGCTATAAATGTTATTGCAGATAAAGTAAATTCAAATGATCTTATACTTAAGCTGGGAGATTTTAATATGCCATGTGTGTCCTAGAAATCTGTGCCTGATTGTAATTATTTGTCACCTCTTCAATCTTCGGAGTTATCACAGTATTTCATTAACAGTGTACTGGACAGCTGCCTTTTTCAAATCAACTGCATCACAAATAGTTCTGATAAATTGTTAGACCTTGTATTTTTTAATGAACCGTCAGACTTTTCGATATCGCAGCATCCCCCGCTTTCAAATCCTAAGGATAGTTATCATCCTACGATTGAATTAACTTATATCTACCAACCTCTTCGACGGTCAAATACATCTCAGCAAAATAAAATTTTTCGTTTTAAGTCAACAAATTACATTAAACTTCAGCGTGAACTCTCTCAAATCGACTGGTTAAATGAATTATCTTATGGCAATGATTTAGACAAAAGTATCGAAAAATTTTACCAGATACTACACAAATGCTGCCTATCTTCAATACCTAGAGTACTACCTGCCCCCTGCCATGGTCCACCTTGGAACACTAAACAACTTTCAAGACTTAAAAACCGAAAGAGTAATTTATTTCAAAACTACAAGCAAAATGCATTTCAACTAAATTATTCTATGTACTCCTCATCAAGATCTGATTATACCATTGATAATCAACTGGCTTATAGTGCTTATTTAAACAGAATAAAAAATAACCCAAAAAATTATCCCAAAACTTTTTATAAGTTTGTCAATGCGAAGTGGCGTGTTTTAGATTTCCCTTCTGTTATGAAGTTTAAAGATTATGAGTCGTCAGATGATAAAGTTATAAGTAATATGTTTGCTGACTTTTTTGCATCAACCTATTCTTCGTCTACGTTTAGCAATATCGAGCAGTATTCTTACCATATCCCTGAATCAGTGAATTTTAATGTACCCCGTATTAAGCAGCAAACTGTTTTGACTTATATGAAAAATCTAAAACTTTCGTATGTTCCCGGTCCTGATGGTATTCCTAGTAGTATTTTAAAATACTGTCCTCATTTACTAAGCACTCCATTGACCTATTTATTCAACAAATCACTCAAATTGAGTTATTTTCCTCCAATTTGGAAGAAATCGTTCATCATTCCGCTGTTCAAATCTGGATCTAAAGTTGATATATCAAACCCTTATGCGATACATTGTCTATCCTTTCTTCTGCGCAGCATGGTTTCTGTAAAGGTCGACCAACTATTACGAATCTCTTAGAATTAACAACCTTAGTTAACGATGGATTTGTCACTGGCAAACAAACAGAACAAAAAACAAGTAAAAACGTTATATTCGACCGGGTCGAATCTTAAATACCCTCCAAATATTTAGTAAGTGAATTTGAAATGTTTAACTTGGTGGGACAGAGTTCCTTTATATAATATCGTACGTCAACGCCCACTAAAGGGGGCGGGGTTCAAATATATACAATATCATGTTTTCCACAGACGAACGTATGGGCATTGCTAGACCGTCTTAGACTTCATCACAATTCTCTTTGGAGGGTATAAAAACTGTATTTTGGCGGGGTCGCTCTAGCAAGGGCTGTGGGGGAAACATTTCACCTTTGTCATAAAACTCTAAAAATAAATGCTTGGGATAATTATATACAAAATTAAAATTCGTTTTATTTGATAGGGTCATTTAGAGGGCAAAGGGGGAGAGAGGGTAGGGCAGAAACAGGTAGACATAAAACTCTAAAAATAAATGCTTGGGATGATTATGCACAAAATTAAAATAAATTTTTATTTATTTTTAATAGGGTCATTTAGCGGGCAAAGGGGGAGGAGGGGGTAGGGCAGCAACAGGCAGTCATAAAACTCTAAAGATAAATGCTTGGGATGATTATATACAAAATTTAATAAAACATTTTTTTTTTGGTAGGGTCATCTTGGGGGCAAGGGAAGAGGGGGGGGGGGGGGTAGGGCAGAAATCGGCATTCATAAAACTCTAAAGATAAATGCTTGGGATGATTATATACAAAATTAAAAAAAAAAATTTTTTTTTGGTAGGGTCATTTAGGGGGCAAAGAAAGAGGGGGGGGGGGGTAGGGCAGAAATCGGCAGTCATAAAACTCTAAAGATAAATGTTTGGAATGATTATATACAAAATTTAAAAAAAAATTTTTTTTTTTGGTAGGGTCATTTAGGGGACGAAGGGGAAGGAGGGGGTAGGGCAGAGTAGTACCAGGATTCGTCTCAGCTTCGTCATTAAAGCTTAAAAGTGTTATTTTAAAGGAATTTAGGCTTAAGTAAAACAATTTGTTAAATTTTTATGCTATTTTTGCCTATAATAACGCCCACTGAAGTGGGCGGGGTCAAAAAATATTTTTATTTTATTTAATGGCTCCAAGTTTAAGGCGTTGGACCGTATTTGACATAAAAATATATCGTTTGCTTAACAAAATAACCAAAAAACTTTAAAAATTATGTTGTTTTTTCTGGGTTGGTTTAGTTCTTCTTTGGGGAACTTTTTTCCCTCTTGCCCGATTTAGCCCATCTTCGAACTTAACCTGCTCTAAGTTTTAAAATATATTTATGCCAAATTTCAAGAGTCTAGCTCTTTTCGTTTGGACTGTATCGTGATTTCCACAGACGGACGGACGGACGGACGGACGGACGGACATGCTCAGTTGGTCTTAGATTTCATCACTGATCAAGAATATATATACTTTATGGGGTCTGAGATGGATATTTCGATGCGTTACAAACGGAATGACAAAGTGAATATACCCTCCAAATTCTTTTTTGGAGGGTATAAAAACAAGTAAAAACGTTATATTCGACGGGTCGAATCTTAAATACCCTCCAAATATTTAGTAAGTGAATTTAAAATGTTTAACTTGGTGGAACAGAGTTCCTTTATATAATATCGTACGTCAATGCCCACTAAAGGGGGCGGGGTTCAAAAATAGACAATATCATGTTTTCCACAGACGAACGTATGGGCATTGCTAGACCGTCTTAGACATCATCACTGATCAAAAATATACATATTAACCTTATATGGTCAAATTCTCTTTGGAGGGCATAAAAACTGTATTTTGGCGGGGTCGTTCTGGCAAGGGCTGTGGGGGAAACATTTCACCTTTGTCATAAAATTCTAAAAATAAGTGGTTGGGATAATTATATACAAAATAAAATTTTTTATATTTTTTTATAGGGTCATTTGCGGGGCAAAGGGGGGAAGGGGGTAAGACAGAAATAGGCAGTCATAAAATTGTAAAAATAAATGCCTGGGATGATTATATACAAAAATAAAATTTCTTTTTCTTGATAGGGACATTTAGGGGACAAAAGGAGAGGAGGGGGTAGGGCAGAAACAGGTAGTCATAAACCTCTAAAAATAAATGCTTGGGAGTATTATATACAAAATTTAAAACAAATTTTAATAGGGTCATTTAGCGGGCAAAGGGGGGGGGAGGAGGGGGTTGGGCTAGAAACAGGCAGTCATAAAATTCTAAAAATAAATGCTTGGGATGATTACATACAAAATTAAAATTTATATTTTATGATAGGGTCATTTAGGGGGCAAAGGGAGAGGAGGGGGTATAGCAGAAATCGGCAGTGATAAAGCTCTAAAAATAAATGCTTGGGATGATTCTATAAAAAATTTAAAAAAAAAATTTTTTTTGGTAGGGTCATTTAGCGGGCAAAGGGGGGGGGGGCAGGAGGGGGTTGGGCAGAAACAGGCAGTCATAAAGTTCTAAAAATAAATGCTTGGGATGATTTTATACAAAATTTAAAAAAAAATGTTTTTTTTTTGGTAGGGTCATTTAGAGGGTGAAGGGGGAGGAAGGGGTAGGGCAGAGTAGTACTAGGTTACGTCTCAGCTTCGTCATTAAGGCTTGAAAATGTTATTTTTAAAGAATGTAAGTAAAACAATTTGTTAAATTTTTATACTATTTTTGCATATAATATCGCCCACTAACTTGGGCGGGGTCCAAAAATTATTTTTTTTATTGTATGGCTCCAAATTTAAGGCGTTGGACCGTATTTCACTTAAAAATATATCATTTGCTTAACATAATAACGAAAAAACTTTAAAAATTATGTTGTTTTTTCTGGGTGGGTTTAGTTCTTCTTAGGGTAACTTTTTTCCCCCTAGCCCGATTTAGCCCATCTTCAAACTTAACCTGCTCTAAGCTTCAAAATATATTTATACCAAATTTTAAGGGTCTAGCTCTTTTCGTTTGGACTGAGTCGTGATTTCCACAGACGGACGGACGGACATGCTCAGATCGTTTTAGATTTCATCACTGATCAAGAATATATATACTTTATGGGGTCTGAGATGGATATTTCGATGCGTTACAAACGGAATGACAAAGTGAATATACCCTCCAAATTCTATTTTGGAGGGTATAAAAATCAATTAGTGTTCGAACTCACGGGCGATGTGTTAACACCTTTTTGTTTATTTATTTTATATTAAACCAGATACGGGCGTTTCATAGCACAATTGTGCTGAGATCATTCACACGTATTTTTACCCTCTTTAATTTAGTCGTCGATGAGACAGCAACGAATGAATATGAGGCGGATGCTTACGAATTTTTTTATATTTTTTTTCAGAATATTTGTCCAGCAAACAATTTCAGTCATAATGATATGCGAAAACTATTTTGTCATAAACAATGCTTTCGATAACATACAATACCTTTTATACAATTTTTTTCCAATAACGGCCTATACTAATTCTCCTAATTTAGTAATACACTTAGTCTTATTAATTAGTCTGTGCAAAATCTTATCAAAAATATTTTGAATATGTTTCCCTATGAAAATGATCTTAAATGGCAACAAATATCAAGCTTATTAAGTTTGATACATCCAACGGCGTATTTTTTTTATTTGGCGAATATTCAGTGTTATGCTCCAGCAAGCAGCCATTCTTTTATATATTTTTTTTTGTTGAATGGAAAACATAACAGATTATTGTCCTATCTTTTTAAATTTTTTTTTCATTTGACTGTTTACATAGAAAATGTTTTATTTTTAATTAATAATTTTACGTAATCGACGTTTTTTCCAACTTAAAATATATTGGTACTTATATATAAATATATATTGCACCATTCAAACGCTTTCTTTTTGTTTGGTGGTTAGCTCGCAAGCTCAACACATACACAATTTACCAATACATTGACGGTGCCCACCACTGTATTAAACCCACCAAAAACAAAGAGAATGCAAAGCAACAGCCAAATGTACAGACATACATTGTTATGTTTGTACATAAGCTACATACGTTGCTGTCTTGCTATCTCATTTTTATATATGTACATACGTATAACCACGTCACTATTCTCTTTGCCATGCATAAGACAAAACCGAAGATCAACATAAAGCACTTGTTTAATTTTACTCCAAATTAAGACTCCGAATTAAAACACTTAAATCTCCGCTTGCCGATATCGGACCGCCTTAATTTTTGGCCTAAACTCTTCGTCGAAACCCGACGAATTAATAAAATTTCCGGAGAAAATCGCGTGGGAAAATTATATGAAAATCGCCCAATAATCACTTTCAATACCGACTGCCAAGCAACGAACAAACAAAGTCTTACACTTACACTTGCGTATGTGTTGAAACTGATAGTTTACTGCCCTAGAGGCGCGCGTATAGATGTTAACACATCAAAAATTTCGAACAATTAGCCTATAGAATCTTAATTCAATTTAATATAGCAATATAAAATGTTCGTTGAAATTCTTACTATAAACAGATGTCATCTATTTTGATTTTAGTAATGCCTTTGATAAGGTGAATCATAACTTACTCATTCATAAGGTTGATCGAATTGGATTTGGAACGTCTCTAATAAAATGGATCGAATCTTATTTGAAAAACAGAATGCAGTGTGTCAAGTTCCGCAATATGCTCTCTATTGATATAAATGTTATATCAGGTGTGCCTCAGGGTAGACATCTCGGCCTACTTTTATTTACTTTATTTATTAATGATCTTCCATCCGTTGTTGAAAACTCAAATATACTAATGTATGCAGATGACTTAAAGTTATTCTTATCGTTTGACTCTATTGACCAACAGTTGCGTCTCTTAGCTGACATTATACACTTAACCGCTTGGTGCGCTAATAATTTAATGGAAATGAATGTGAAAAAGTACAAATATATGATTTTCTTTAGAACAACTCCAATCAATGGAGTAGTTAATAACTGTATGTGCGAGAACAATTAAAATACTCAAATTTCAGCAATTAAATTTTAAAATTTTTAAATTTTAATTGCCAAATTTGTGTTAATGGGTTTTTTTGTAATTTGATACTTTAATGTGTGTGTGTGTATTTTCCCACGGTTAAATAGGGATGTTCACATTGTTGTTGTTTGATTTTTTATGATGTTGGGGTAGGCGTGGGAATTTTTGTCTGTCCATATGAGACCTTGGGAGTTTGTGTCTGTCCGTATGAGACCGTGGGAATTTCTGTCCGTCCATATGTGGGGGGTAGTTTGGTGGAGGGGTGCTGTAGTAACCAAAATGAGTTTGTATAAGTGAGCGTGAGACCGTGGGAATTTTTGTCTGTCCATATGAGAGCTTGGGAGTTTGTGTCTGTCCATATGTGACCTTGGGAATACATGTCCGTCGGTATGTGAGCGTGGGAATTTCTGTCTGTCCATATGTGAGCGTAGGAATTCTGTCTCTACATGGGTGCTATGGCCTAATAGAAAATAATAAATTTTTAGTATCTGACACAACATTTTTTAGGAAGTACAATATCTCAAAAGTGTTTTATAAATGGATGGCCCTAATGTTTGTGGTTCGTTTCTTCTTGCTGGAGTTAGATTTCTTCTTTTATTTTTTAGCTTGTTTTTAATTGTGGTGTGTGTTTACTTAAGATATTTTTAATTTTGGTGTGTGTTTACTTAAGATATTTTGTCCAGCAATTCAGTTATTTCTTTTTTGTGTGCAATGCTTGAGTGTGGGGGAATAATTTGATTATTCTGATCTTGAAGACGTTGTGAAAAAAATTACTATTGCATAAATATTGAATTTGATATTTTGTTTATTTTATACATGACGATCATCGATGGATTTTATTTGGGGATCTGGATGGTGGTGCGATTTCTGTATTTTGTAGAATATTAATATGTGTGTGTTTTTGTGTTCTGAGTGGCGATTGGAATGTCTGCCTGTCAGACAGGGGGTGTGTGTGTGACGATTGGTGAGTCTGTGTGACAGTCCGCTTTTTTGTTGCTTTCCTGGATTTAGCGCAAGTGAGTCAGTATGAAATGAAATAAATTTGTAGATATTTATGTACGCATATACATACAAACAAATAATAAGCGTTTATTCGTTGTGCCCAAATATTCCCTTGACCATTTGAATGAATGAACCATTGTGTTTATTTGTTTGTGTGTTCTCTGAAATAAATATGTATATAGGTGTTTATTTGAAATAAAAGACATTTATTTTAATTTTTATAAGCATTTATTTAAAAGTTTGTTAACATTTTCATTTTTAAGTAAAATTGCATTCCTTAAGGCACAAACACCATAGTCGTGATAGCTACAATAGAAATATGTTGAATGGTTAGTTTCCATTTGTTTAAAATTAATGCAGCCAATGTCTTCAATGTTATAAACTGTTTGATGAATCATTTTTTCTAGCCATTTTTTCTTCTCTCCCCCCTTAACATATATTTGTGAATTTCTTATATTGGATTTTAAAAACTTGCAAACGCTTTGAAATGAGACTGATCCATCATTCCAGTTAATATGATGATAGTTTTTTGTTAACCAAACTGCTTCTCTCTGTTTTTTGACCGATAAACATGCGAAATCAAAAGGAGGTTTTATGATGAAATTGAGGCATTCGTTGTTGCTGAAAACTACAGCTAGTTCTTTTGCGATGAAGTCATTTGAATTATTTTTGAAACCTTGCAAGTCTACAAAAACAATACCACCATCCATGTTATTTAATTTATAAGACCTTCCGGACTTGACCTTTTATTGGTATGTATTCTATTACGCGGTCATGAATAAGAACGCAGTAAGCTGATGCCGTTGCTGGAATATTTGTTGCTGTTTCAAATTCAATTTTTATATCAATCGGTCCGGTATTGACTGATTCGTTCTGATAGCTTACATCTACTACAATAATTGGAGCGTCGTCTTTAAACTCCTGGGCAGTTAATAATGGTTGAGGCTCATTCATATAGTAGCTTTGTTGAAATCTTACATACATATCATATAGAATTGCATACCGTTCATTTTTAAATTTTATGTTAAGATCATCATATGGGTAAGAGGTTGAATTTAAATGTACTTTTAAATTAGTGAGGTCACAGTGAACAAATTTGTTACCTCGTTGAAATGCGACCAGTACAAAACGTGGTCGCTCTTTACTTGCAGCTAATTTAACATTCCAAATATGACTTGTTCCTGTATTCAATTGTGGATTCATATGGCAATCCCAGCTACGAAATGCCATCGGTATAGAAGCACCATTGTTAATAATTTTAATCATATTCAACTTGCTCTGATCAGATAATTGTACGTGTGGAATTCTCCAGGAGATGAGTGAAATTGTAAGTTTCGATTTTTCAGTAGAAACGCTCGAGTGTACAAGAGCTTCATCATTTTTATTGCGCAAGAGTATCAATTCATGCTTTCCATTAAGTATAACTTTGTTGTAGTCTTCAGCAAACCCCAAAAGCATTTTTAGTGGTACATAAAAATTAAAATATCCATTCTTAAGATTCAAATCATCAGTTTTATGCCATCCACCATTTTGCATTACAACGCTTTGAGTTGGTGATAGAGATACCAAATTTTTTATTGTGGTTGTTGTTCCTAAATACCTTGTATGATCGATTTCAACACCATTAAGCTCATAGCGGATTTCATCAAATAGATGTGCAACAAAGTTGTTTTTCAATTTAAAATTTTCTGAAAATTTTCCAGTTTTTTCATCTACAACGAAACCTTCCACATATATATAGCTCTCACTAGGTAACACGTACAAATCTTGATTTTGTATTGAGATTCGAATCTCATCATTATTATTGTACGATTGTAGATATGGTATGTAGGTATGATAGTCCTTTTTTATTATATTTTCGTCAGACAATGGCTTATCCAATACGTTTATTATTGAGCTCATTTTGTTTTCAGTTTGAAATTCAAAGACTTGAGAAAACTTTTGTTTGTTGTTGTAAGTGACCTTTGACGAGCAGATCTTTTCAATTGTGGTTTAGGTTGTAATATCTGTGGATGAGACGTGGCTGCCGTATTTTGTGATATACTTGTATTGTATATTATCATTACTTAGTTGGTCTTAAATGTATTCGTATTGTAATTTCCTCTCCTCTGAAATTAATTAAATCACCGTTCTGATCAACCACGCGCAGTGATAGAGAACTTATCTCTTTGGTGTTTACAGGTAAATAGATGAGATTCCGTGGAATCTCATCTATTTTATAGCCTGCAGGTACATTAATCGGAAACTCATGAAGTGTGTGTGATTTTGAATTGTTCATATATGTGTTAGTAGCGATACTACTTTCAATTCGCAAGAGATTTACTTTAAAAATATTAACTGGAAGATCTGAGTAATGATCTTCGGTCAGTGTTAGGATTTTACTATTGAATCCTAAAAGATTCCCAATTGTATTTTCTTTATTAAAATATATCGGGTCTTTAGAACTATTTATTTTAACTTGCATCGTATTGTTGTTAGCTTCTATAAAAATATGCTCTCCAGGACTGAGTCGTTTGTATTGCTCTTCTATGTAGTCAACTATATCTTTCAATTCATAAGATCCAATTGGTATTTCAATTACATATCAAAAATGTACTCTTTTAGTGTGCAATATCAAAGTGATATTAAAAAATCGAAAGGAGTAAAGAACTGCATTCTTAATAATTATAGTATAGCTTCATATAGAAATTGCTTATTCCATAAGTCGACTGTGTATGATGATATGCTAACATTTAAATCAAAAATTCATCAAATTTACTCAAATCAAATAAATAAAGTAGTATTAAATTATGCAGATGATAAAAGAAAAATAAGAAGTGATGATAAAAGTACGTATGCATGGTATCATTTTCGAATCGAAGAAACCAATCCCGATTACGAACTTGATATGCTATTGTGGGAAATTTCAAGATTAGAAAAGGAAGAAGCAATGGAATAACTGCAACTAATTTTTTAGGTAATAATTTCTATGTGTAAGTAGTTAAATCTAGTAATAAAAGAAAACATGTTTTATTTTTAAGTTAAAAATTGTTTTATTGTTAAGAGAGAGTGAGAAAAAACCAGAATTTTACAAATATATTATATATTAAAAAACATTAAAGATTTTGTTTTATTCTGATTATTTACTTTTAATGAAATAATGCATAATATGAATTAATTAAATGGCTAATTGCCATTTTTCTTAAATAATATACCGAACACCGGCAGGTGTCTGGTCCCTCCACACAATCCGGATGGCTCCAAGGACAGGATTTGAAATGGCCATCGTCCTTGTCTTCATCTTCCATTATACCCATTTCTTCGTTTTGATCCAACATGTCTAGGAAATATTTCATCATATCCCGGTGTTCATGTAGTTGACATCCTTCAAATTTACTTGCGTTCCGTTTTACTGTTACTTTGCAACTATAATTGATCATTTCAACGAACCAGTACGAAGGTGCATGTTATGAAATTTAAAAAACGAAGCCTGATCGTTTTTAATCCGAAAAATAATTTAAAATTTTGTGTGAACGACTCAAAAAAATGTATACATATTTGTATCATCTCTCTATCTTTTTTCAACTACTTAGTTTTAAATACTTATATAGATTTCATTTCTCCTCACTTTGTCTTTTGTCAAAATAAAACAAAAAAATCATTGTATAACGATTTTCTGTTAGGCTTCTTACAGTCTAGAAAGCTAAAATCGAGATTAGTTTGCAATAAAAGTTCAAAGCTATAAGTTGTGAAAAATTCCTACCGCAATGGATCTGGTGAAAAAATTTAATTCGTGCAATACAAAAACCTTAATACATATAAAGGATCTAGATGATTCAATCAAATACAACATCCTACGTGCAAAGCGGGTAACAACAAAGTACGGAGAAACAATTCAACTTGAGCTGGAAAACCATATAATGTTTCTCCCGAACCGATATAATGCATTAACCAATGTAGAATTAGAAGATCTTTCGAATGATAAATATCGACTACAAAGAAAAGGAGAGCGAAACCTCATCTTAGATAGCGAGATGCACGAGTTTTTGATACCAAACTCCCAGTACCCTGTTTGGCAGTAAAAATAAAAAAAAAAAAATGTTATGTACATATATTTTGTAACTAATACAATAAAACAACGAAAGAATTTTTTAAAATATACAAATATATGCTTGTGTTTTATTTCAACTCTTTAGTTGCTTCATAAAGAAATTTTAAACATAAATGACCACAATTAAATGTATTAAAGTTTTGATATTGATTGTAGTTGTATTCAATATTTCTACCTAGATATTTTATTAATTCTAAAGGAGGTTGTAAATTTCCAAAGCTGTCGAAATATTGTTTTTCATCCTTGTTTCTATAGTATAGTATGCTACCCAATGAGTACCTGGTCCTGCTGATAAATCTAAATTAATTATTCCACATTCTACTGTCCTTGGCCGTTTTGGTAGAGAATCCAACATATAAGCTCCTCTAAAGTGTGGAATATTTCTTGAAAATTTTCTTAGATCAAATTCTGATAATGGTCTGTTGGGTAGCATTTCTAATAGTTTTTTGAATGATCTTTAGAAACAAGTCCATAACCCTTTTTATATGGTTTAAGGTACAGTCCTTCTCCCACAGCAATAGACTCCATTGCCTTATTGTGTCTGGTGGCTTCCTCAAGTTGTTTTTTTGCGTCCTTTGTTGCATTTACAGCCTTAGCTATAGCGGCACCTCCAGTTGTTAGACTACCAAGTGCACCTAGAGCAGTTAGAATTGGAATTAGCGGTAAAAATCCACCAATTTTTGGAACATTGATTATGCGTGGTATTACAACGCGTGCCTTTTTCCCCTTAAGTGATCTGTTGATAACTTTACGAGCGATTTTAATGGCCGAGTTAATGTCTTGTGGTTTTTCTTCCCGTAATGTTTTTGTTGCTGCTCTAATTGAACTATTGAACAGCTTTTTATCATTTAAATGAGTTCGTAACGATAGTCTTTGCCTATTTCTGCTCTTCTTCTCCATACCCATACCAAATTTAGTTTTTGCTTTCATTGCATTGGACACCATATATGCAAATGTTTTTTCTTCAAGACTGCTATTGTTTGAAAGAACTCTTTCCCAAGCTTTATTTTCAAGAATTTTAAACAGTCTAATAGTAAAAGTAACAGTGATTTTGATGAAGACGACTTTTATTCACAACATTCTAATCATGTCAGATCAGGTTATCAGATCAGATATTAGATGAGTTTATCAGGTTATCAGATCAGGTATCAGATCAGTTTATCAGATGAGGTTATCAGATCAGTTTATCAGATGAGGTTATCAGATCAGCTTGTAAGTATCTGATCAGATTATTATGTATCAGATCAAGTTTTTGCTTAGATGACCAGTTATAACAATCACATGTATAAAGTTTAAAGCCAGATTATGTACTAAGCAATACCCTTGATGAACAGTAATTTATATTACGATGAAGTAATCAAATAGTTCATTATCTTTACTTATCATCAAAAATCCATATTTATCCTTCCAACATTCTTGACATATATACTGAAACTTTCAAATTTCATGTCGCTGGCAACATGATCATCGTATACATGTCTCATATTTTTCGCATCTTGTTTAAACACTATAATTAAATTGGCATTATCTCTTATTAAATGTTTTGGAATTCTTGTGTAGGTTTGACACAAGTAAAATGAATCCACATTCTTATGACGCCCCATACAAAAATATGCACGTATATTGTTTTGGTTTTCACATGCAACATCATCGAAAATCATAATTGAATTGCTTTTAGCTTCGCTAGGAGGAACAACGGACTCATTGTCTGCGAATGTGTAGTATCCCATTCCTTTAATTGGCGAAATTAAATTCTTTAGGTATTCATATATAGGTTGATACAGAGATTTTGAGTACAAATAGATATTTTCAAATTTGAGACCATTAGGACTTTCTAGCAAACTGATCATTACATTAGTTTTTCCACAATTGGAGGGACCAACTATTAATGCTCGAATAGAATTTGGTAGCAAGGAACTATGTCTTATTTTTGTACTGTCATTTGAAGATACATCCACATTACGAACTAAAATATTTTTGTGTTGTTTTACTAAGCGCATTTCAATAACTACTTGTAAAATTCACAAAACAATATCTTTTATTCTAGAATAAAATAATATGGTTACGTTTTATAAAAAAACATTCAGTCATAAGAAAACTATCGTTGGAGAAGGTTTACTAAATAAAACAATAAATTCTCTACCTTTTGAATTACATCTTCCTGGATATCAGTACTGTGGACCTGGCACAAGATTACAAAAGCGTTTAGATAGAGGAGATAAAGGAATTAATTTATTGGATGCTGCTTGCAAAAATCACGATATAGCTTACTCCAAAAACAAAGAATTAAACAGTAGACACCAAGCTGATAAAATTCTTGAAAATAAAGCTTGGGAAAGAGTTCTTTCAAACAATAGCAGTCTTGAAGAAAAAACATTTGCATATATGGTGTCCAATGCAATGAAAGCAAAAACTAAATTTGGTATGGGTATGGAGAAGAAGAGCAGAAATAGGCAAAGACTATCGTTACGAACTCATTTAAATGATAAAAAGCTGTTCAATAGTTCAATTAGAGCAGCAACAAAAACATTACGGGAAGAAAAACCACAAGACATTAACTCGGCCATTAAAATCGCTCGTAAAGTTATCAACAGATCACTTAAGGGGAAAAAGGCACGCGTTGTAATACCACGCATAATCAATGTTCCAAAAATTGGTGGATTTTTACCGCTAATTCCAATTCTAACTGCTCTAGGTGCACTTGGTAGTCTAACAACTGGAGGTGCCGCTATAGCTAAGGCTGTAAATGCAACAAAGGACGCAAAAAAACAACTTGAGGAAGCCACCAGACACAATAAGGCAATGGAGTCTATTGCTGTGGGAGAAGGACTGTACCTTAAACCATATAAAAAGGGTTATGGACTTGTTTCTAAAGATCATTCAAAAAACTATTAGAAATGCTACCCAACAGACCATTATCAGAATTTGATCTAAGAAAATTTTCAAGAAATATTCCACACTTTAGAGGAGTTTATATGTTGGATTCTCTACCAAAACGGCCAAGGACAGTAGAATGTGGAATAATTAATTTAGATTTATCAGCAGGACCAGGTACTCATTGGGTAGCATACTATAGAAACAAGGATGAAAAACAATATTTCGACAGCTTTGGAAATTTACAACCTCCTTTAGAATTAATAAAATATCTAGGTAGAAATATTGAATACAACTACAATCAATATCAAAACTTTAATACATTTAATTGTGGTCATTTATGTTTAAAATTTCTTTATGAAGCAACTAAAGAGTTGAAATAAAACACAAGCATATATTTGTATATTTTAAAAAATTCTTTCGTTGTTTTATTGTATTAGTTACAAAATATATGTACATAACATTTTTTTTTTTTTATTTTTACTGCCAAACAGGGTACTGGGAGTTTGGTATCAAAAACTCGTGCATCTCGCTATCTAAGATGAGGTTTCGCTCTCCTTTTCTTTGTAGTCGATATTTATCATTCGAAAGATCTTCTAATTCTACATTGGTTAATGCATTATATCGGTTCGGGAGAAACATTATATGGTTTTCCAGCTCAAGTTGAATTGTTTCTCCGTACTTTGTTGTTACCCGCTTTGCACGTAGGATGTTGTATTTGATTGAATCATCTAGATCCTTTATATGTATTAAGGTTTTTGTATTGCACGAATTAAATTTTTTCACCAGATCCATTGCGGTAGGAATTTTTCACAACTTATAGCTTTGAACTTTTATTGCAAACTAATCTCGATTTTAGCTTTCTAGACTGTAAGAAGCCTAACAGAAAATCGTTATACAATGATTTTTTTGTTTTATTTTGACAAAAGACAAAGTGAGGAGAAATGAAATCTATATAAGTATTTAAAACTAAGTAGTTGAAAAAAGATAGAGAGATGATACAAATATGTATACATTTTTTTGAGTCGTTCACACAAAATTTTAAATTATTTTTCGGATTAAAAACGATCAGGCTTCGTTTTTTAAATTTCATAACATGCACCTTCGTACTGGTTCGTTGAAATGATCAATTATAGTTGCAAAGTAACAGTAAAACGGAACGCAAGTAAATTTGAAGGATGTCAACTACATGAACACCGGGATATGATGAAATATTTCCTAGACATGTTGGATCAAAACGAAGAAATGGGTATAATGGAAGATGAAGACAAGGACGATGGCCATTTCAAATCCTGTCCTTGGAGCCATCCGGATTGTGTGGAGGGACCAGACACCTGCCGGTGTTCGGTATATTATTTAAGAAAAATGGCAATTAGCCATTTAATTAATTCATATTATGCATTATTTCATTAAAAGTAAATAATCAGAATAAAACAAAATCTTTAATGTTTTTTAATATATAATATATTTGTAAAATTCTGGTTTTTTCTCACTCTCTCTTAACAATAAAACAATTTTTAACTTAAAAATAAAACATGTTTTCTTTTATTACTAGATTTAACTACTTACACATAGAAATTATTACCTAAAAAATTAGTTGCAGTTATTCCATTGCTTCTTCCTTTTCTAATCTTGAAATTTCCCACAATAGCATATCAAGTTCGTAATCGGGATTGGTTTCTTCGATTCGAAAATGATACCATGCATACGTACTTTTATCATCACTTCTTATTTTTCTTTTATCATCTGCATAATTTAATACTACTTTATTTATTTGATTTGAGTAAATTTGATGAATTTTTGATTTAAATGTTAGCATATCATCATACACAGTCGACTTATGGAATAAGCAATTTCTATATGAAGCTATACTATAATTATTAAGAATGCAGTTCTTTACTCCTTTCGATTTTTTAATATCACTTTGATATTGCACACTAAAAGAGTACATTTTTGATATGTAATTGAAATACCAATTGGATCTTATGAATTGAAAGATATAGTTGACTACATAGAAGAGCAATACAAACGACTCAGTCCTGGAGAGCATATTTTTATAGAAGCTAACAACAATACGATGCAAGTTAAAATAAATAGTTCTAAAGACCCGATATATTTTAATAAAGAAAATACAATTGGGAATCTTTTAGGATTCAATAGTAAAATCCTAACACTGACCGAAGATCATTACTCAGATCTTCCAGTTAATATTTTTAAAGTAAATCTCTTGCGAATTGAAAGTAGTATCGCTACTAACACATATATGAACAATTCAAAATCACACACACTTCATGAGTTTCCGATTAATGTACCTGCAGGCTATAAAATAGATGAGATTCCACGGAATCTCATCTATTTACCTGTAAACACCAAAGAGATAAGTTCTCTATCACTGCGCGTGGTTGATCAGAACGGTGATTTAATTAATTTCAGAGGAGAGGAAATTACAATACGAATACATTTAAGACCAACTAAGTAATGATAATATACAATACAAGTATATCACAAAATACGGCAGCCACGTCTCATCCACAGATATTACAACCTAAACCACAATTGAAAAGATCTGCTCGTCAAAGGTCACTTACAACAACAAACAAAAGTTTTCTCAAGTCTTTGAATTTCAAACTGAAAACAAAATGAGCTCAATAATAAACGTATTGGATAAGCCATTGTCTGACGAAAATATAATAAAAAAGGACTATCATACCTACATACCATATCTACAATCGTACAATAATAATGATGAGATTCGAATCTCAATACAAAATCAAGATTTGTACGTGTTACCTAGTGAGAGCTATATATATGTGGAAGGTTTCGTTGTAGATGAAAAAACTGGAAAATTTTCAGAAAATTTTAAATTGAAAAACAACTTTGTTGCACATCTATTTGATGAAATCCGCTATGAGCTTAATGGTGTTGAAATCGATCATACAAGGTATTTAGGAACAACAACCACAATAAAAAATTTGGTATCTCTATCACCAACTCAAAGCGTTGTAATGCAAAATGGTGGATGGCATAAAACTGATGATTTGAATCTTAAGAATGGATATTTTAATTTTTATGTACCACTAAAAATGCTTTTGGGGTTTGCTGAAGACTACAACAAAGTTATACTTAATGGAAAGCATGAATTGATACTCTTGCGCAATAAAAATGATGAAGCTCTTGTACACTCGAGCGTTTCTACTGAAAAATCGAAACTTACAATTTCACTCATCTCCTGGAGAATTCCACACGTACAATTATCTGATCAGAGCAAGTTGAATATGATTAAAATTATTAACAATGGTGCTTCTATACCGATGGCATTTCGTAGCTGGGATTGCCATATGAATCCACAATTGAATACAGGAACAAGTCATATTTGGAATGTTAAATTAGCTGCAAGTAAAGAGCGACCACGTTTTGTACTGGTCGCATTTCAACGAGGTAACAAATTTGTTCACTGTGACCTCACTAATTTAAAAGTACATTTAAATTCAACCTCTTACCCATATGATGATCTTAACATAAAATTTAAAAATGAACGGTATGCAATTCTATATGATATGTATGTAAGATTTCAACAAAGCTACTATATGAATGAGCCTCAACCATTATTAACTGCCCAGGAGTTTAAAGACGACGCTCCAATTATTGTAGTAGATGTAAGCTATCAGAACGAATCAGTCAATACCGGACCGATTGATATAAAAATTGAATTTGAAACAGCAACAAATATTCCAGCAACGGCATCAGCTTACTGCGTTCTTATTCATGACCGCGTAATAGAATACATACCAATAAAAGGTCAAGTCCGGAAGGTCTTATAAATTAAATAACATGGATGGTGGTATTGTTTTTGTAGACTTGCAAGGTTTCAAAAATAATTCAAATGACTTCATCGCAAAAGAACTAGCTGTAGTTTTCAGCAACAACGAATGCCTCAATTTCATCATAAAACCTCCTTTTGATTTCGCATGTTTATCGGTCAAAAAACAGAGAGAAGCAGTTTGGTTAACAAAAAACTATCATCATATTAACTGGAATGATGGATCAGTCTCATTTCAAAGCGTTTGCAAGTTTTTAAAATCCAATATAAGAAATTCACAAATATATGTTAAGGGGGGAGAGAAGAAAAAATGGCTAGAAAAAATGATTCATCAAACAGTTTATAACATTGAAGACATTGGCTGCATTAATTTTAAACAAATGGAAACTAACCATTCAACATATTTCTATTGTAGCTATCACGACTATGGTGTTTGTGCCTTAAGGAATGCAATTTTACTTAAAAATGAAAATGTTAACAAACTTTTAAATAAATGCTTATAAAAATTAAAATAAATGTCTTTTATTTCAAATAAACACCTATATACATATTTATTTCAGAGAACACACAAACAAATAAACACAATGGTTCATTCATTCAAATGGTCAAGGGAATATTTGGGCACAACGAATAAACGCTTATTATTTGTTTGTATGTATATGCGTACATAAATATCTACAAATTTATTTCATTTCATACTGACTCACTTGCGCTAAATCCAGGAAAGCAACAAAAAAGCGGACTGTCACACAGACTCACCAATCGTCACACACACACCCCCTGTCTGACAGGCAGACATTCCAATCGCCACTCAGAACACAAAAACACACACATATTAATATTCTACAAAATACAGAAATCGCACCACCATCCAGATCCCCAAATAAAATCCATCGATGATCGTCATGTATAAAATAAACAAAATATCAAATTCAATATTTATGCAATAGTAATTTTTTTCACAACGTCTTCAAGATCAGAATAATCAAATTATTCCCCCACACTCAAGCATTGCACACAAAAAAGAAATAACTGAATTGCTGGACAAAATATCTTAAGTAAACACACACCAAAATTAAAAATATCTTAAGTAAACACACACCACAATTAAAAACAAGCTAAAAAATAAAAGAAGAAATCTCACTCCAGCAAGAAGAAACGAACCACAAACATTAGGGCCATCCATTTATACAACACTTTTGAGATATTGTACTTCCTAAAAAATGTTGTGTCAGATACTAAAAATTTATTATTTTCTATTAGGCCATAGCACCCATGTAGAGACAGAATTCCTACGCTCACATATGGACAGACAGAAATTCCCACGCTCACATACCGACGGACATGTATTCCCAAGGTCACATATGGACAGACACAAACTCCCAAGCTCTCATATGGACAGACAAAAATTCCCACGGTCTCACGCTCACTTATACAAACTCATTTTGGTTACTACAGCACCCCTCCACCAAACTACCCCCCACATATGGACGGACAGAAATTCCCACGGTCTCATACGGACAGACACAAACTCCCAAGGTCTCATATGGACAGACAAAAATTCCCACGCCTACCCCAACATCATAAAAAATCAAACAACAACAATGTGAACATCCCTATTTAACCGTGGGAAAATACACACACACACATTAAAGTATCAAATTACAAAAAAACCCATTAACACAAATTTGGCAATTAAAATTTAAAAATTTTAAAATTTAATTGCTGAAATTTGAGTATTTTAATTGTTCTCGCACATACAGTTATTAACTACTCAATGGACTCTATAAAATGAATAATTGTTGTTGACCTAGTGGATTCATTTAATGACTTGGGAGTTATTTTAGCTAACAAACTGGACTCCAGGTGCCATATAACTTCGACGATTAACAAAGCTCCTGGTGTTCTGGGTTTTATTAAACGATGGGCTAAAGAGTTCTCTGACCCTTACACAACCAAGATGTTATTTACTACTTTAGTTCGCCCAATACTTGAATATGGATCTGTTGTATGGGACCCACAATATCTTTCACATTCGAATAAAATAGAGTCAGTACAAGTGCAATTCTTATTATTTTGTCTTCGTGGTCTTCCTTGGAACTCTAATATAAGATTATCATCTTACGAGAGACGCCGAGGACTTATTAAGCTCCCAACCTTAAGGATCCATCGGCAAATGCTAAATGTTACCTTTCTGCTGAATTTAATAAACGGCTGCATCACATCTTAATTTCTCTTGAGCCAAATAAACTTGAATATACCCAATCGTCCAACAAAGTATTATTGCTTCTTGAGAATTAAGTTTTACACTACAAACTATAGTAACTTCGATCCCTTTCGGAGAATTTGCAGTGATTTTAATAGACTTTACCCTTGTATCGATTTCAACAAAAGTATTGATGTTGTAAAACATGATATAATTTTACATCTTAACTCATTACAAAATTGATTATAAATAAATGTTTAATTTGTTAAATCGACATTTGTTAAAGCCATATTTTTTGTTTTTGCTGTAATTTGTCTTGCCACAAGGCTTGTGTACTCACACAACCGTTTTGAATAAAAAACCGTTTTAAGTTGTTTTCTTCTCGAAACCAAGATTCGAAGTGATTTATTTTTCATAATTTTGATTAATTATAATTTCTTAATTTATTGTGGGAAAATGCTTACGCTTCTATTTTCATTTTAAATGCAGATCATATTGCAACATGCGCAGACATTTATTTTGTTTGTTGTAGTATGATTTCACAATAGAGTTCATTATACTTATTTGTTTGTCATACTTGTTTGTTAAGAATGTTCGCTCAAATAATAGGCGTGTTAACTCCCACCCGATTCAGTATCAGCGTCCCGCTGATTAAACCGATTCTTTAGTGATAACTTCGGGTGTCAGTATAGCCGGAATTGCAAGTGTTGTAAATATTTTCTTCCAGAGGACTAGAATGATGATTGCAATGACGGCTAGTAAAAAATAGCCAGTCAAGTGTGACCAGAAAGAGAAATGCAAATGATATTTTAGATAGCCAATATGTTCGTTACTCTTTTCATGAAGTTCGTGCAAAAAATTCACGTAGAGCTTACGTTCCTTTTCATAAATATTAGGAAGCAAAGGCGGTACAGTGGTTATTTTTTCATTTTTAAATTTCTTGTCCCCAATTTCAATTGTTTCGTTGAAAATTTTTATCAAGTACGTACCCTCTAGACTTCTGTTGCCCTTCTGTGAGTGAATGATACTTTTAAAATTCAATCACAACATCTTTGTTTGACAGGAAGGTACAATTTGCGTTGATACCTCTCAAGATTCTTGGCAAACAGTCGTCATTACTAAGCTTTTTTAGCTGCTGTGTGTTGCAAATTGTTGTATTACTAATCTTCATGCAACTACTGCAAATGCCATGAACGTTGTCATGGTTCAGCAGGACTGAGCTATATCCTAAATCAAGCTGCCTGTTTTGAATTATGGCTGCCTTTATCGTAATTCTTTCGTATTTGTTTGGGTTTACTTTGGGTATTGACAGAACGTACAGTAGTGATGTTCCGTTCGAAAATATACTTGGCTTCCCGTATTCAATAGCCTCAACCTCGTTGCTGTATGGTAGTGAATCTACTTCCGAGACTATACTGTGAATTTCTTCCATGTCTAGAAGATTGGTATTGTTTATGCCTCCTTTCCCTAGCTGACAGGCTCGCACAACTTCTTCAATATCCAATTTTTTTATAATAAGCAGCTGGTTTAACGACTCTTTTGTAAATTGCTCTGCTTCAGACTTAGATATTTTTATATTGAAATTTTGAATTAAGTTGTTCATTTCCTTCACAATCTTGTTAGTTGTATCGAATAGCTTATTATTTATAGCATATTGGTGTTCGTTGTTATCTATTAGCTTCTCTTGGCTTTGTAATACTTGGTTCCAGTCTGCTGCATCTGGATTCCCTGCAATCCATTTCCATGCTGAACCAATCCAACCTATAGATCTTTTACGGCTCTTTATCAAGTTCGTTGTTTTCAATGGATAAAAAGACTTTGGCAGTGGTATTAAGCATTATTTCTAGTTTCTCGAGGTTTATAACATGCACAATATTAAAATAGCCGTTTACTATCCATCCTTCTCCAGTTTTTACTGTGACAATAGGCGATTGGTATTCGAATACTTGGTAGGCACCAACGATGGGGAGTAATAGAAGAATGCTTAAGTGATAAAATTTCAGATTAAAATAAAAAACAATTTTTATTTTATTTACTAAGCCATATGAATAAATTTTGTAGATTTTCCCACTTTTGCAAAGCAGAAATCGGCAGTCATAAAGCTCTAAAAATAAATGCTTGGGATGATTTTATACAAAATTTAAAAAAAAAATTTTTTTTTGGTAGGGTCATTTAGAGGGCAGAGTAGTACTAGGTTACGTCTCAGCTTCGTCATTAAGGCTTGAAATTTAAAAAATAGTTTTTTAAATTTTGTATAGAATCATCCCAAGCATTTATTTTTAGAGCTTTATGACTGACGATTTCTGCTTTACCCCCTCCTCTCCCTTTGCCCCCTAAATGACCCTATCAAAAAATATAAATTTTAATTTTGTATATAATCATCCCAAGCATTTATTTTTAGAATTTTATGACTGCCTGTTTCTGCCCTACCCCCTCCTCCCCACCTTTTCCCACTAAATGACCCTATAAAAATTAAATAAAATTTTTTTTAAATTTTGTATATAATACTCCCAAGCATTTATTTTTAGAGGTTTATGACTACCTGTTTCTGCCCTACCCCCTCCTCTCCTTTTGTCCCCTAAATGACCCTACCAAGAAAAATAAATTTTAATTTTGTATATAATCATCCCAGGCATTTATTTTTACAATTTTATGACTGCCTATTTCTGTCTTACCCCCTTCCCCCCTTTGCCCCGTAAATGACCCTATAAAAAAATATATAAAATTTTATTTTGTATATAATTATCCCAACCATTTATTTTTAGAATTTTATGACGAAGGTGAAATGTTTCCGCCACAGCCCTTGCCAGAACGACCCCGCCAAAATACAGTTTTTATGCCCTCCAAAGAGAATTTGACCCTGTAAGGTAAATATGTATATTCTTGATCAGTGATGAAGTCTAAGACGGTCTAGCAATGCCCATACGTTCGTCTGTGGAAAACATGATATTGTCTATTTTTGAACCCCGCCCCCTTTAGTGGGCATTGACGTACGATATTATATAAAGGAACTCTGTTCCACCAAGTTAAACATTTTAAATTCACTTACTAAATATTTGGAGGGTATTTAAGATTCGACCCGGTCGAATATAACGTTTTTACTTGTTAGCTAGTTGTGTGTAAAGTTACATATGTTTTTAGGAAAAAAAAATTTCATTTACTCATGCTTTCTCTTACTTCATTTTATATTAATTTTTTATTATCTATACCAATTTTTCCTTAGCTAAGTGTACTCGGGTATAGGTTTTTTACATGGGATTTATGGTATTTTCTTCCTTTGTGTGCAAAAAACGTTACACGATTTTCCCTGGAAACTTTGTGCTGTTTATATAGTGGCTTATGCTTTGGTTTAGTTTGTTTGTCCCTGATAAAGACATTTTGGTTCTCTTCTAAACTTACTTTAACTGATCTATTCTTATTCAACCGATCATTTGTGGTTTTCTGATTGCTTTCAATAAGACCGCGAATATTCTGATTTACCTGATCACGGAAGTTTACCAATTGTTGGTAATTAAATCTTTCACATCTGTTGAAAAATACGTCGGAAGACTTCTTTTAATAACTGAATGTATTGTGTTATTATAACGATCAACGGCAAGGTATATCAAGTCGTTAGGATTGAGGTTCTTTATTTCTTTAGATATACAACGATAAATTTCTATTAGCGTTGAGTGGAATCTCTCCACCTGTCCAGTTACCTCTTTTTTCTGCGTGGGTGTAAGGTAAATTTCAATATTTAGGGATCTAATAAAGTTTAAAGTTGTAGGGGTTAGGAAGCCCCTTTTGTTATCCGAAACGATTATACGTGGTACTGTAAAGTAGTGAAGGAGTTTGGTTAGTTTACTCTTTAAGTGAATACCAGAAAGATTTTTAATATGAAATAGCTTGGCGAACTTTGAAAATTTGTCGATGCAACTTATGAACTTAAACCCTTGAATCCAAAAATGTCCACATGCAAAATTTCGCAAGGATACGTAGGGATAGGTGTTGGATGTATTTTTGGTTTAATGGGGTGTCTTTCGTACTTATTACATATTTCGCAATTCTTTGTGTAGTTGTGAATAAGGCTCCTCATGCGGGGAAAATAAAAATTTTCAAATATTTGCAAGCCGTTTTCTTTGGGGTTACGATGAGCTCTCTTATGCTCATTTTCTATTATTTCGCAGATACTTTCTGGGTTAGTGACATCTTCCACCACCCGTTGAGTGATTATTAATTTATAGGAAACGAAATGTTTTAAGTATATTCTATTTACCAATGGGATAAAACATTCAGGAATTTTTATGCCGATTTAAGCACCTTTTTAGTGTTTCTGTCAAGGTTTGGGAAGAGATTTGATCTAAAGTAGAATGATGCCTAGTAAACCCTGGGTGTGGCTGTATACTACTGTGTAACTCCTTGCCCTGCCGTATTACAATTTGATTTTTGAAAACGTTTAGAGGAGCTTCCACATGAGCAATTAGATCACTAGAGTCTTGTTGGGCACTGTGGACTGTACCGTCATAATTTTCCTGAGCTTCATCAGCTGTTATAGTTTCGGAATCGCCTCCCGAGGCTGTAATTGTTTCTTCATCACTAAGCAAATAGACTTGATTTAGGTTTGAGTCCAGTCTCGATAATGCGTCAGCCACAACATTCGATTTCCCAGGTTTATATACTAGTTCATGATTATATTCTTCGATTCTAGCTTTCCACCAAAGGTATGATCGTAAATTGTCCAATGCCCAAACAATAGCCAACATTTCCTTCCCGTTAGTCGCATAATTTTCTTCAGCCGTTTTCAGCGAACGGGAAATAAATGCTATGGGTTTATCTGCCAATTCCAAATCCTGAAACAAAACTGCTCCAATAGCATAATTGGAAGAATCGGTAGTCAAGTTAAAAGGGCGGTCGAAGTCCGGAAATGCCAAAACTTCGGATGACACTAATAAGATTTTCAATTCGTTGAAAGCCTTCAGTGCCTCCTCTGTCAGTATGATCGATATTTTCCTAGACCTGTTAGCTTTAACCTGGGCGTTTTCGCCTCTCGTTAGATTGGTTAAAGGCTTAGCAACCTTTGCATAATCTCTGATAAACTTCCTATAATAGGAAGTCATACCGAGGAAATTTTTTAAGTCTTTCAACGTACTAGGTAGAGCTAGATTTTGTATAGCTTCAACCTTCTGAGGATCTGCTCGTATTCCGTCTTTTGAGACAATATATCCTAAAAAGGACACTTCCGTTTGGAGGAAATGGGTCTTTTCTAGATTTACCTTGAGGCGAGATTCTAATAGTTTCTTGAATACCGTTTGTACATTCTTTAAATGGTCATCAACATCACGGTCATAGACGATGATATCGTCTATATAAACATAGCATATCTTCCCAATGTGCTCTTTTAATACATCGTCAATCATTCTTTGGAAAATAGACGGCGCATTTTTTAGTCCAAAGGATAGACGCAAAAATTCAAATTTCCCGTTTAGGGTGGAAAAGGCAGTTTTATGTATGTCAGAATCCTTTATTGGAGTTTGATGGAATCCCGAAGTCAAATCCAACGTTGTAAAATATTTGGCCTTGCCTAAGCTCGCCAATGTCGAATTGATGTCCGGTATTGGGTAGGTGTCAGAGATGGTTACTGAATTTAACCTTTTGAAGTCAATCACCATTCTATACTGTTTCTCTCCATTCGGCTTCGGTTCCTTTGGTATGACCCATATTGGAGAATTATAAGGGCTTCTTGAGGGTCTTATTATATTTTGGGCTAACAACTCCGAAATTTGCTCCTCCACAATTGGACGCATATTTGCTGGATAAAGATAACTTTTGGTGTAGATCGGCTAATCGGTGCTTGTTTTAATCTCAGCTGGTGGTAACCATTTCACCTGCCTCGAGTGGACCAAATTTTCCCGAGAAAATTTCTCATTGAGAGGCAGAACTACACCCGTATTGAGGGTCAGGGTGTTGTTTTCCCTGTTGATAATAGCACCTAAAGCTTTAAGGGTATCGTCACCTATGATACCGTCGAACGTTTTTAGCCCAGGAAGTATGTAAAATGTTATATTATCATTAATTCCTATGGATTCGAAAAATCTTCCCAGTACCTTCTGATGTATTTCTAATGTTCCTCCCGCTGTTCTTATCGGAACTGGTTCTCTTAGTTGAGTGCCCGTATCGCATAGATGGGAAGCTATAAAGTTTTTGTTCGCACCATTGTCTATGAGAAATTTTAAGGGCACCCTGGTTTTGGCTATTATGTTTATGAATGGAACGCTGGAAGGGAGGCCCCCTTCATAAAATTTATTTCAGGAATGATTCCATAACTTCCTTGTATTTCATCCCCATCGTATCATGTGCATTCGGCGTTTGCCAAAATGTCGGAAGTGGGATGGCTGTGTTCCATAAAAGTATTAAAAAGTTTTTGCCTTTTAAACGGATTCCTAAAATTATCTGACCTGGAACCAGTTTTAAATCCCGAAGGCCTATTCATGTAATTAACTGCCCTGGATTGCATGGAACTATCTACCTAAATTTTCTCCGCTGGTTTTGGTCCTAGAGGCCTTGGTATTGGTAGCGGTGCCGAGGAGTTATACCATGGTCTAAAGTTCCTTCCTTGAAACTTGTTATACGGTCTTGGTGGCATTTGGGGTCTATATTCAGGTCGCGGCATTACGTTCATGTTGACAATTATCTGATTCCGACTAACTGGATGCAAATTGGTGCTTCTCAAACTCAGGTTTTGCATTTCGAGGCACATAGCGTATGCCTCCGGTAGCGTCTTGGGTCTTTATACAATTAATAACCTTGAAATCTCTCCGTTCAAGCCACGAATGAAGACATCTAGTGCCCTATTACGATAAGCGCATCTACGGTTTCTTTAGAATAACTTTCAGTTCTTATCTTATTTATAATTAAGGAGAATTGGTGGTTCACAGCTGCATAAAACTCATCAATCCTAGAGTTTTTCTGTGTCAATTGGTTCAGTTGGTGTTCTAGGGTACTTATGTCCCTTTTGTCTGCGTAATGAAGTGACAGGCATTCCTTCATTTTGAGCCAGTCCGGCTCAAACAGATTATAAGATACAAGTGCCGTGTCAGCGCTTCCCCTTATCTTCTGTCGAATGCTCTGTAATATTGCTCTGTATATGGGCTTGCTCCGGACTATCTCATAGTCACACAGAATAGACTCCACACTATGGATCCATGACACATAATGCGTGGGGTTGCCATCGAAAGGCTGTAACTCTTTCACTCGGTCAGTCAATTGAGATATTTCCTTAAGCTCATATTCAGTTCGAGGAGCTGGAGGTGGTTGAGGGCCAGCCTCCGGTGGAGCGGGACCCTGCTCCATCTCCTTAATCTTAGCTTCCAAGACCTTCACTTGGGCAAGAGTTGCATTGAGAGTCCCGGTCATTTCAAGGCCTCTTTTTTGTAAAACCTCCATTCTGATTTCAAAGGATACTTGGAACTTCCGTAACTTGTAAAAGATATTCACTCAGAAAAATTGATAAAGGTAAAAAATAGAATAGGATTTGTGGAAATATTTAAGTTAGATGTTGTAACGTATTCAATTTAAAATTATAAAGGTATTTAGCCCCACAAGTTTGGACGAGCACAAGACTTCCAGCACAATTAGAGCACTTCAAAAAAATAATTTATAACAAGATAACGATTTTACTTTGCAAAAAATAATTGGAACTTGTAATTTTTTTTGTCCGTTAGAGGTATCTACCTGAACATCGGTGATGCTGGAGAATTGAGAAAATATTCTGGAATTTGTTTCTTAAATGGGATGAAAAAAATAGATTTAATATATAATTAGTAATTATTTTCTTTTCTTGTTTAAACTTGGCTCGTGATTGTTGGCTCGTGAAGTTGGAAATAAACCAAAACAAAAAGAATTTTTGTATGCTCTTTTATTAATTTTTTGTTTAGTGGGAAGGTTATCTGTATTTCGAATATATTACAAGGAAGTAATTTTTTGGTTAGTGGGAAAGTTACTTCTATTTCCCACTTTCTTATCTTCATTCTCTTAAATCTAAAATTTCGCTGTGCTTTAAAATTTCCTTTATATTTCATTCTATCTTCTTTTATTTTATAATCCTTGAGATGGAGGATCGTGTGGTCCAATTCCGAGTGGCAGCAGCCAACGTACTGAGGCTCAATTTGTTTCACCCTGTGAATCCATGACACTTTATTACCAGGCGAAAAGTAAGGCTTAATTCGTATTAAGTAGTGCAGGTTCTTATGGTGACTACAACATACAGGATTTCCACTCAGTGGCGTAGGTTCTTATGTTAATTACGACTTACAGAAAAAGCTTCCTTTAGCCCTCTGTAATCTCACTTTCGTGAGAAGGGTACTACGAAGGAGAATTGCACATTTTCCTACCAGGATTAATTATTATTTTGTTATATTGTGACAGTAAAATTTTTTACGCACTGGAGTGCTCGGACTTCGAGATCTCAGCACGCTGAAACCTTTGGTTTCATATTGGTCACTTTTATCTTGTTATAGCACATTTATTCCTTCCATAGGGAAGCATTTATATATTTTCTTTTATTATTTATTTATTTTTTGCTTCTTTTCTTTTATTCTGTGTTTTTTTAATTCTTTTCATTTCTTCCTTTTTAAAGGTTATAGGCCACTCGTCATTACGATATATTTTTTTATTTTTTAAACAAGTAGTGATCACATACTTTTTGGTAAATGGCAAATGATGTCTCTTAAGCCATGGACGTCCTTTGCACCTACACAATCAGTAAGGATCACACTTGTTCCGTAATGATGTTTGGGCTCTGTTTTATATTTTTAAGTTTTATATTTTGTTTCTCTTTTTTTTTGGCAAGGAATCTTAATGTTTTCTTTCTTTGTCATGTTTTCTAATGCAATGGAAAAATAAATCATAGTTGTGTCTTATCACAGGACTTAAGTATTAGTTTCAATATCTAATATAATTTTATATTAATAAAAAGTATATGAACAATAGGGTTCAATATACTTATTTGTAGGTCATACTTATTTGTTGGCAATGTTGCATTTTAAGTACGGATCATATTACAACACGCGCAGACATTTATTTTGTTTGTTGTAGTATGACTTCATAATAGAGTTCAATATACTTATTTGTATGTCATACTTGTTTGTTAAGAATGTTCGCTCAAATAATAGGCGTGTTAACTTGTATGTACTTATCATTTCTGAAACATTGTTATATTTTAATTTTATCTGTCTGTAAGGATTAATCCATAGAATAAATAAATAATTAAAAAAAATCAATGAGTGTTCGAACTCACGGGCAATGTGTTAACACCTTTTTGTTTATTTATTTTATATTAAACCAGATACGGGCGTTTCATAGCACAATTGTGCTGAGATCATTCACACGTATTCTTACCCTCTTTAATTTAGTCGTCGATGAGACAGCAACGAATGAATATTAGGCGGATGCTTACGAATTTTTTTATATTTTTTTCCAGAATATTTGTCCAGCAAACAATTTCAGTCATAATGATATGCGAAAACTATTTTGTCATAAACAATGCTTTCGATAACATACAATACCTTTTATACAATTTTTCTCCAATAACGACCTATACTAATTCTCCTAATTTAGTAATACACTTAGTCTTATTAATTAGTCTGTGCAAAATCTTATCAAAAATATTTTGAATATGTTTCCCTATGAAAATGATCTTAAATGGCAACAAATATCAAGCTTATTAAGTTTGATACATCCAACGGCGTATTTTTTTTATTTGGCGAATATTCAGTGTTATGCTCCAGCAAGCAGCCATTCTTTTATATATTTTTTTTTTGTTGAATGGAAAACATAACAGATTATTGTCCTATCTTTTTAAATTTTTTTTCATTTGACTGTTTACATAGAAAATGTTTTATTTTTAATTAATAATTTTACGTAATCGACGTTTTTTCCAACTTAAAATATATTGGTACTTATGTATAAATATATATTGCACCATTCAAACGCTTTCTTTTTGTTTGGTGGGTAGCTCGCAAGCTCAACACATACACAATTTACCAATACATTGACGGTGCCCACCACTGTATTAAACCCACAAAAAACAAAGAGAATGCAAAGCAACAGACAAATGTACATACATACATTGTTATGTTTGTACATAAGCTACATACGTTGCTGCCTTGCTATCTCATTTTTATATATATGTACATACGTATAACCACGTCACTATTCTCTTTACCATGCATAAGACAAAACCGAAGATCAACATAAAACACTTGTTTAATTTTACTCCAAATTAAGACTCCGAATTAAAACACTTAAATCTCCGCTTGCCGATATCGGACCGCCTTAATTTTTGGCCTTAACTCTTCGTCGAAACCCACACTAGCGTTTTTATCCAAAAATTAATAAAATCGGCTATGAATTTCTGGAGAAAATCGCGTGGGAAAATTATATGAAAATCGGCCAATAATCACTTTCAATACCGACTGCCAAGCAACGAACAACCAAAGTCTTACACTTACACTTGCGTATGTGTTGAAACTGATAGTTTACTACCCTAGAGGCGCGCGTATAGATGTTAACACACCAAAAAAATGAAAAGGTGGAAGTCTATACTTGAGGAATACGATTATGAACTCTGCTACAAGCCAGGAGAAACGAATGTTGTGGCCGATTCTCTATCTAGAATACCCCCGCTGGAATCACCATTAAATTCCTTATCAATTGCTACTAACTCTGATGATAGTTCCTCTCATGGACTCATAATTAGTGTAGAAACACCTGGTAATGCTTTCAAGAACCAGATATTCCTGAATATCGACGTAAATCCAGAATATCAATTTAAAATAGTGTTTCCTACATATCACAGACATATAGTCACCGAACCCAATTATTCAGAATCTACATTACTCAGCATCTTAAAACGTTACCTCAATCCATCCGTTATAAACTGCATTAAAACCTTTACATTTCAGTACATATAAGATTAGGTTTTCACAAGTAATGGTAGAAGATATATAAATAGCCAAGAGCAGGAAGAAATACTTATAGCATATCACAACAGAGCCCATAGAAACTGCAAGGAAAATAAAATACAAGTGTTAGAAAAGTACTATTTTCCGTCAATGACCAATAAAATTAAAAAAAATTATTTAAAATTGTACAGTTTGTAAGACTAATAAATATGAGAGGCATCCTCCAAAGCCTCAAATACAACCAACTCTAATTCCCCAGTATCCCGGACAAATAGTCCATATGGATATACTTATAATAGGAAAACAATTGCTATTAACTGCATTAGACAAATTGTCAAAGTATGCAATTGCAAAACCAATACGTTCGAGGGCAACGGAAGATATAAGACAACCCTTAAGAGATATTCTTTTCTTCCTTATGCCCGAAAAAGTAGTGATGGACACTGAGAAATCATTCAATTCAGAATCAATAAGGTTAATGTTAAACAAGTAAAAACGTTATATTCGACCGGGTCGAATCTTAAATACCCTCCAAATATTTAGTAAGTGAATTTGAAATGTTTAACTTGGTGGGACAGAGTTCCTTTATATAATATCGTACGTCAACGCCCACTGAAGGGGGCGGGGTTCAAAAATATACAATATCATGTTTTCCACAGACGAACGTATGGGCAATGCTAGACCGTCTTAGACTTCATCACAATTCTCTTTGGAGGGTATAAAAACTGTATTTTGGCGGGGTCGCTCTGGCAAGGGCTGTGGGGGAAACATTTCACCTTTGTCATAAAACTCTAAAAATAAATGCTTGGGATAATTATATACAAAATTAAAATTTCTTTTTTTTTGATAGGGCCATTTAGAGGGCAAAGGGGGAGAGGGGGGTAGGGCTGAAACAGGTAAACATAAAACTCTAAAAATAAATGCTTGGGATGATTATACACAAAATTAAAAAAAAATTCTATTTAGTTTTAATAGGGTCATTTAGCGGGCAAAGGGGGAGGAGGAGGTAGGGCAGCAACAGGCAGTCATAAAACTCTAAAGATAAATGCTTGGGATGATTATAAACAAAATTTAAAAAAAAAAATTTTTTTTTTGGTAGGGTCATTTAGGGGGCGAAGGGGAAGGAGGGGGTAGGGCAAAGTAGTACCAGGTTTAGTCTCAGCTTCGTCATTAAAGCTTAAAAGTGTTATTTTTAAGGAATGTAGGCTTAAGTAAAACAATTTGTTAAATTTTTATGCTATTTTTGCCCATAATAACGCCCACTGAAGTGGGCGGGGTCAAAAAATTTTTTTTTTTATTTAATGGCTCCAAGTTTAAGGCGTTGGACCGTATTTGACATAAAAATATATCATTTGCTTAACAAAATAACCAAAAAACTTTAAAAATTATGTTGTTTTTTCTGGGTTGGTTTAGTTCTTCTTAGGGAAACTTTTTTCCCTCTTGCCCGATTTAGCCCATCTTCGAACTGAACCTGCTCTAAGTTTTCAGTCCAAACGAAAAGAGCTAGACTCTTGAAATTTGGCATAAATATATTTTAAAACTTAGAGCAGGTTAAGTTCGAAGATGGGCTAAGTCGGGCAAGAGGGAAAAAAGCTCCCCTAAGAAGAACTAAACCAACCCAGAAAAAACAACATAATTTTTAAAGTTTTTTGGTTATTTTGTTAAGCAAATGATATACTTTTATGTCAAATATGGTCCAACGCCTTAAACTTGGACCCATTAAATAAAATAAAAATATTTTTTGACCCCGCCCACTTCAGTGGGCGTTATTATGGGCAAAAATAGCATAAAAATTTAACAAATTGTTTTACTTAAGCCTACATTCCTTAAAAATAACACTTTTAAGCTTTAATGACGAAGCTGAGACTAAACCTGGTACTACTTTGCCCTACATCATTTATTCTGACCTACCCCCCCCCCCATCCCCCCGCTTCTTCCTTTGCCCCCTAAATGACCCTACCAAAAAAAAATTTTTTTTTAATTTTTGTATATAATCATCCCAAGCATTTATCTTTAGAGTTTTATGACTGCCGATTTCTGCCCTACCTCCCCCCCTCCCCCCACCTGTTCCTTTGCCCATTAAATGACCCTACCAAAAAAAATTTTTTTTTAAATTTTGTATATAATCATCCCAAGCATTTATCTTTAGAGTTTTATGACTGCCTGTTGCTACCCTACCCCCTCCTCCCCCTTTGCCCGCTAAATGACCCTATCAAAAAAAAGAAATTTTAATTTTGTATATAATTACCCCAAGCATTTATTTTTAGAGTTTAATGACAAAGGTGAACTGTTTCCCCCACAGCCCTTGCAAGAGCGACCCCGCCAAAATACAGTTTTTATAGCCTCCAAAGAGAATTGTGATGAAGTCTAAGACGGTCTAGCAATGCCCATACGTTCGTCTGTGCATGATATTGCATATTTTTGAACCCCGCCCCCTTTAGTGGGCGTTGACGTACGATATTATATAAAGGAACTCTGTCCCACCAAGTTAAACATTTCAAATTCACTTACTAAATATTTGGAGGGTATTTAAGATTCGACCCGGTCGAATATAACGTTTTTACTTGTTTTTTTTTGTTATTTATGTTCAAGGAATTGCATTTAAGTTAACAATTTGCAATGAACATGTAAACAAGTGCGCGTGCCCTCGCAATGTTTTAAATTCGTACTAACAAAAAGGTAATAACTTGAAAATATGAATGTGGGAACTTCTCATATTCAATTTTCGTTAAAAACATTGGTTAAATAGTTGATATGCCTATTAACTAGCACCACTTGAAACAGTGGAAAAATTGAACAAAGAACGCTGATGAGATGGCGTAGCAGCTTCGAAATCAGTACTGATACGTTCTGCTGGTTTAATGACTATGAAAAATATTCTTAATATTCCAATCTTAATATAAATTAATAAAATAGAATTTGAACAAATTCATTTATTAATAAAAAACAAGTAAAAACGTTATATTCGACCGGGTCGAATCTTAAATACCCTCCAAATATTTAGTAAGTGAATTTGATATGTTTAACTTGGTGGGACAGAGTTCCTTTATATAATATCGTACGTCAACTCCCACTAAAGGGGGCGGGGTTCAAAAATATACAATATCATGTTTTCCACAGACGAACGTATGGGCATTGCTAGACCGTCTTAGACTTCATCACAATTCTCTTTGGAGGCTATAAAAACTGTATTTTGGCGGGGTCGCTCTGGCAAGGGCTGTGGGGGAAACATTTCACCTTTGTCATAAAACTCTAAAAATAAATGCTTGGGATAGTTATATACAAAATTAAAATTTCTTTTTTTTTGATAGGGTCATTTAAAGGGCGAAGGGGGAGAGGGGGTAGGGCAGAAACAGATACACATAAAACTGTAAAAATAATTGCTTAAGATGATTATACACAAAATAAAAAAAAAATTATATTTATTTTTAATAGGGTCATTTAGCGGGCAAAGGAGGAGGAGGGGGTAGGGCAGCAACAGGCAGTCATAAAACTCTAAAGATAAATGCTTGGGATGATTATATAAAAAATTTAAAAAAACATTTTTTTTTGGTAGGGTCATTTTGGTGGCAAAGAAAGAGGGGGGGGGGGGGTAGGGCAGAGTAGTACGAGGTTTCGTCTCAGCTTCGTCATTAAAGCTTAAAAGTGTTATTTTTAAGGAATGTAGGCTTAAGTAAAACGATTTGTTAAATTTTTATGCTATTTTTGCCCATAAATTATTTTTTTGGTAGGGTAATTTTAGGGGGCAAAGGAAGAAGGGGGGGGGGGGCTAGGGCAGAAATCGGCAGTCAGAAAACTCTAAAGATAAATGCTTGGGATGATTATATACAAAATTTAAAAAAAAAATTTTTTTTGGTAGGGTCATTTAGGGGGCAAAGGAAGAGGTGGGGGGGGGGGGGGGGTAGGGCAGAAATCGGCAGTCATATAACTCTAAATATAAATGCTTGGGATGATTATATACAAAATTAAAAAAATTTTTTTTTTTGGTAGGGTCATTTAGGGGGCGAAGGGGAAGGAGGGGTTAGGGCAGAGTAGTACCAGGTTTCGTCTCAGCTTCGTCATTAAAGCTTAAAAGTGTTATTTTTAAGGAATATAGGCTTAAGTAAAACAATTTGTTAAATTTTTA
Organism: Linnaemya tessellans; assembly: GCA_951800035.1. Classification (NCBI taxonomy): domain Eukaryota; kingdom Metazoa; phylum Arthropoda; class Insecta; order Diptera; family Tachinidae; genus Linnaemya; species Linnaemya tessellans. Next base: position 49,219,161 of record OX637534.1, read on the forward strand.
TGCTATTTTTGCCTATAATAACGCCCACTAAAGTGGGCGGGGTCAAAAATATTTTTATTTTATTTAATGGCTCCAAGTTTAAGGCGTTGGACCGTATTTGACATAAAAATATATCATTTGCTTAACAAAATAACCAAAAAACTTTAAAAATTATGTTGTTTTTTCTGGGTTGGTTTAGTTCTTCTTAGGGGAACTTTTTTCCCTCTTGCCCGATTTAGCCCATCTTCGAACTTAACCTGCTCTAAGTTTTAAAATATATTTATGCCAAATTTCAAGAGTCTAGCTCTTTTCGTTTGGACTGAATCGTGATTTCCACAGACGGACGGACATGCTCAGTTCGTCTTAGATTTCATCACTGATCAAGAATATATATACTTTATGGGGTCTGAGATGGATATTTCGATGCGTTACAAACGGAATGACAAAGTGAATATACCCTCCAAATTCTTTTTTGGAGGGTATAATAATAAAAAATGGTTTGCAGTCTTGCAGATTCGAACTTAAGCCCGTTGATAAAAATTAACAATTTACATAAGAAAGTTCGACTAATAAAAATTCATACATAATTTAAAAATATATATTTAATTTACAAACAAAACAAAAAATCCGTTTCATGTACCCCAAAAAGTTCTAATTGTCCAAACGTAGAATCGTCTTTTAGATTTTGTTATGTTTTAATACCAGTTTACTTCTTTCTGATATATAAAGTAGGTATAATTCATCATATAAATCAAAAATAACAAATAAAATGGCTGCTTTTATGAATCAAAAAATGTCGATTTTCCAACCCTGGAACCGAATTTTCAATTTTTTAATACTAATATAATATTTTCTGTTATATAAAATAGGTTTAATTCATTAAAAACACAAAATTTTGAATTTATTTATGTACTATTATGTACCAAAAATATTTCCATTTTCCAACACTGGAACCGAATTTTTTAGTTTTTAAAATTTTTAATACCAATCTAATTCTTAGCGAAGTATAAAATAGGTTTAAGTCACGGAAAAAAACCAAAATTGGGAACTTATATGGTTACTTTTATGTACCAAAAAATTTTGATTTTCCAACCCTGGAACCGAATTTATAATATTTTGATACTAGTTTAATTTTTTCTGATATATCTAATGGTTTACTTCACTAAAAGCACAAAATTTGGAATTCATGTATGTACTATAGTTTTAAAACACGTTTTCTTTTTATTAAAAACAAGTTTTATTTATTTTTTATTCCAATGTTACGATTATGATCGCTCATTTAAGAATGATCTTAAAACTAAAATACAACTGGTTATATTTAAATTTCAAGTAGGCGTTGGCTACAACAACACTTGCTCAATACAATAATGTTCTCTTAAATAATATATAAATTAAACAATTATAATGCTCTTTTAAAGGATTCAAGTTACAGAATTTAAGTATGTTGTCAATAATTGTTAATGTAAACAACCATTGAAGATCTCAAATTAATAAAGTTAAATCTGAGCTTCAACTCATAACAAATCAATTCGATGGTGTTGAATTAATACTTTACTAAAATATTACAATTGGATATCGAGTAGATTCAAATATATTATTAGTGTTGGGTAAAACTACATTATTAGTGTTGGGTAAAACTACATTATTAGTGTTGGGTAAAACTACATTATTGGTGTTGGGTAAAACTACATTATTAGTGTTGAGTAAAACTCCCCCAGACGAAGATTGGTTCCCAATTTCTGAGGGAATTTTGGGAAACGATAAAACTGTTGTATATATTGTTTTCTTAAAACTAATTTTTATAGCAAGATAAGTAAAAACTATAATTATTATCAAAGTAATTACAATATAAACGGTAACATCAATGGTTTTTTGGTTTTCTTTTACCTCTTTTATATATTTTGTGTTTTTAGTATGTTGGTAAGTTATATCTTCTAGAGATAAATTTTCTTTAAACTTAATTTCTATTTGTTTGGAAAATATTGGGATTATTGCATTATTTTCATAAAACTTATTGTCATACCATTTGTTAAGAATATTTATTTCACATGAATCAATTTTTATTAAAAAATGACCGGTAAGTACCACAGTTACATTATTACAAGATTGATTAAGTGTTACATTTTTCATATTTATAGCAAATAACAGGTCAGAACCTGCCTCAATAATGGAAGTGATTGGATGGATTCTTTTGATAATTACAAAGCATCCTTTCATCATTTAACATATTTTCAATGCAATTATCTTTTAAAACAATAATAGTTTTCTTAAAACTAGTTTCAAAGTACATATATTGTATTATTTCTTAAAATATATCTATTTTCATTTGTACTTAATTCTAAATTATTATTATTATTTGGGATCGGTTAGACATATAGGGAATCATAGAGTTCTTTGGTAAGTTCGGAAATTTGGATAATCAAAAGTATGTTTCCATTTTTAGTTGCTATACTCGTAGTCATTTTTACGTTTGGCAATTTTTCAAAGTGATATTATAATTAATAACTTCTTCGTCGGTCAGTATATTTTGACTCAAAAGTCCTAATCTTGATGTCAATATTATTCCCTCAACTTTGTCAATTATACCCTTAAGTTCCGAAATCTGAAAATTTATATATGTCTTCCGAAGTTGAATTTCTTCGAACATTGTTTCATTATTTAAATTATTTATATATATATATATATATATATATATATATATATATATATATATATATATTCCAAATGGTGCCGTCTGTTTTCCAATTCATAAATTCCAGAGAGTTTTGACAATTGTTCATCAAAATGTTGATTTATTTCAAATTGCTTATTAGACTGTTCTATTACATTATGTGTGTTACTTTCCAATCGATTCAATGTTTTTTCAATTTCTTTTCTATCTTCATCGTGCATTGTTCCGACCAAGTATTTTAATTCCGCACCGAGAATATTTATTAGTGATCTTTTCTCTCTGTGCGGAGTAAGAGTTTTCAGTGATATTTTTAAGTGATGTATTCTGTGATTTAAAAGTTCATCTTTTAATTTAGTTACATTTGTCTCCAGATCTCCAATAAATTCTTCATATTTGCTAATATTAAACAAATGCAAAATGCTGTAATACTTTTCAACCAATTGTTTTTCTCCCAATTTTATTATGCTGAATCCGTTGCCTTCAGTCAAGTTTCTAAAATCAATCCTTTGGCATTGCGTCGGATGGATCGCAAATATCGTCAACATCACTGGTAAAATCGTTTGAGTTTCCATATTCAATATAATTATCTGTAGGATCAATCAAAACATCCAAGGATCTGAAACTATTTTTTGCACGTATTAGCTGGTCCTTATAAAGCCGTTGATTTTTATTTTGATAATTTTTACTATCTAATTTTTTTAATGACACCTTTTCATGTCTGGTATTTGTTTTATGTGCTCTAAAATCGTTTTTAAAATTCTCATTTACCTCTTGATCTTTTCGATTTCTGTTAAAATATGAGAGACTTTTCTGTTTTTATCCTCAATTGTTTGTCTAATCTTATTATTTTCTATTGGATTACTGCTAAAGTGAATTTCTATAGGTTTCTTACGTGTTCTTAAATGGAAGGTTTTATTGTAAATGAAATTTTCTTGTATGGGCAAATCTATATTATAAGTATCCTAATATTTTCATTTAAGCTGCTATGAAATCTTTCTATATCCGAGTTTCCCGTATGCCTGTAAGGAGTCATAAAATGAAAGTCTACATTATTTTTTTCCAAAAAGTCTTTAAAAAGAGATGAGTTCCTGGTTCATTATCCAAGATAAGCTTTTTAGGAGTTTTCATCAAATTAAACAATATCGTAAAATTTTTTATAAAATTCAATGGTGTTCTATCCTCGACTTTCTGAATGAAGGCATATTTAGAAAACTTATCCATCATTGTAATATATGAATTTTTCGAATCCATATGCCAAATATCCGTATGGTAAATCTTATGAGCAGATGATAGCGCTTCCGTTTTTTCAAACGGCTATTTCAAAGGCTTTCTCTCTATTTTATAATTACATAATTCAGAATTATTTATAACTTTAGCTATTTCCTTTTTTAAATTGGGGTAATAGTACTTTTGTTTAAGTTCTAGAAACGTTTTATCGATTCCCGGGTGATTATTGTCATATATATCCAATAATTATTCCCAATAGATTCTGCTTATCTATGTTTACCAACAAAGAATTATAAGAAACAGATCCTCAATGTTACAAAATATCACCAGATTTTCCTCTTTTTCGATTAGAGCCATTATTTTGCCTAAGACGCTCTTAAAATCATTTGCGCCTACTATATATTTATATAATCTCTTATTAAACTGAATCTTTTCCTCATATGAATCTTTGTCTTGTTTTTCAATCAATAACTGTTTGTTTGCCATCTGCAAGGGACTCTCTGTCACTGGAATATGATCTATTCCATCATCCTGAGCACTATGCACAGTTGGAACAGGTGACTGAATTCTATTTCCATTCGTACTCTGTTTTACTTGTTTTTTAAAATTTTCTCTTTCCACCATCTTAAAATCAAGTCTTTCGCCTTTATTAACGCGCAAAAAATGTCGTTTTATACACACCTTACTTTCAAAAATCTTCCCACACAAATTACATTCGAAGACCTGGCTGCCATGTTTTTGTTGTATACGTTGTTCTAGAATAACTTTCCTATTATAAACCTTATGTTATTCATCACACTCAAAAAAGTTAATTTCTGCGGACTCCTGTATGTTTATTCTTGACAGAGCATCGGCGACCTTATTCTCTTTTCCCTGCACATGTTGGATATCGAACACATATTCATTGAGTTTAAACTTCCAACGTACCAACTTGGAATTAGGCTCCTTCAGTGAAGACAACCATACCAAAGGCCTGTGGTCAGTCAGCAGTCGAAACTTTCTACCATAAAGATAATGTCTATATTGCTAGCAAGCCCACACAATAGCTAACAATTCCTTTTCGATTGTGGTATAATTTATTTCATGCCGATTAAGGGTTCTTGAAGAAAAAGCTAGTGGTCCATTTTCTTGGGACAAAACTGCACCAAGTGCGAAATTCCTCGCATCAGTGGTCAGTACAAATTCAAATAATATTTTTCTCATTTTATCAAAAGCTTCTCTATAGTCGGGGTCATTTTCATTGATCTTCTCGTCCTTTTTGAGCCTTAACGTAAGGGGTTTAGCAATCTTAGCATAGTCTGGTATGAATTTCCTTCAATAACCACTCAGGCCCAAGAATGATTGCAGTTATTTTATATTTTTTGGTATTGGGAAACCTTTTATACATTCCACCTTCTTTGAGTCTGGTTTAATGCCTTTTGTGGTTACCACATGACCAAGTAAATTAGTTTCTTTTTTAAGGAAGTCACATTTATTTAGAGAAACCTTCAAATTGGCCCTCTGTAGTGTAAAAAGTATTTTAGACAAATTATCTATGTGTTCTTGAAGTAAGGTCCTAAAGATCAAATGACGCATATCCTGTTAATGCAATCCTTTATCACCTTATTAAGCATTCTCTGAAAAGTAGACGGAGCATTTTTGAGTCCAAATGACATTCTTCTAAACTCGTAATGACCGTCATTTGTAGAAAAAGCGGTCTTCTCCTGGTCTTTCTCATCGACCTCTATTTGTTAGAAGCCCTTAGTCAAATCCAAAGAAGAAAATTAGTTTGCTCGTCCCAATCTATCCAATACATCCTCAATCATTGGTATGGGAAGCTTATCATCTCTAGTAACTTCATTCAATCGTCTGTAGTCGATGACAATTCTCCATTCTTTATTTCTTAACATATCCTACTTTTTTGGAACAACCCAAATAGAGGAATTATATGGAGAATTGCTTGGTACTATAATACCTTGCTCTAACATTTCGTCTATTTGTCTTTTAATTTCAGTTTTATGTATTTCAGGATATCTGTACGATCTCACGTAAACTGGATTTGCATTATGTGTTGTAATTATGTGTTTGACGTCATTTGTAAAAGTCAAACTATCACCTTTCTTATAGAAAACATATGAAAGCTTCTTAACAATTTCTCTCAACAATCGATCCTCTTCTTTGTTGAGGTGCTGTTCTTATTTGATCGATCATACCCAACTCATCCAGGTGATGCAGTTCTGGCAACTTGTATATATCTTGTTTTTCTTTCAAACTTTCAATAGGATGTTTACTCTCATCTTGACCTTTGATGGGGGGAGAAGGAAGTCCCGTACTTCCTTTAGTGGGCTGCAGGTGCTGATTATCGGGCACCGGAGTGGAGACACTTAACAAGTTGTTTGTTTGTTTTTGAAGTTGTTTATACTTGGTTTGTGTAATTTTTATTGAAAAAATATTCTTAGTCTATATATATATATATATATATATATTAAAGTAGATTTTGCTCACTGCACTGGTTACAATTGTTTCTTTTATTGTTGTTTGGTTCACTGTTTAATTTCTTTTTAACGACTTGTTTCACTGTTCAATTGCCTTTTAACGACTGATACAAAGATCAACGCAATCATGTTGATCAACTTTATGAGTTGTGATTTTGGTGGTGGTTTTTACTTTGTAAGAAGTGAGAACAGAAACAAGAAGCAAAGTAAAAAGAGACAAAAAAACCACTCGCTCAATATAATAGGTTCGGCGTGAACATCCCGCCCCCCTTGCTATAGTGCAACATGTTCAGCTAAGGGAGCCGAGGGCAGTAGCCAAATTTTATAAATCAATAAAATTGATGCAAAGAGCATAAGAAACGATTGTAATTGAGTGCAGATGGCAAAGTTAGTTTTTAGTTTGGAATAGGATTTCAAGTAATAGAATTTCAAGGTAGTATAAGTAGGTTTTAGTATAATTATACAATACTTTAAAGAAGTAGGATTTAGGGCAATTGTGCAATAATTCAAAAATAGGGTTTAGGGTAATTATACAATAATTCAAAAAGTAGGTTAGTTTAAGAATAAGTACAATTATTGTATACGAATTTAATATGTAAAATAGTATAACAAATGTGTAAAATAGTATAACAGATATGTTATAAAAGAATTTGGTGGGGGATTATATCCCGAACTTGCCGATCAGAACCCATCCTAATGCAGTGTCCTGTGCCATTGGTGTTGCGATGGAAGCCGGCTGAATTCCAGACTTTAAGAGTTGAGGGTAGATGTCAGCTTCCAAGATGATATTAATATCTGATGCTTTGTAGAAGTTGGGATCTGCCAATCGTAGATTTTTATATGTCTCGGTGACCCTATCATCCAGCCGTTTCTTTGGTTGTACGGTAGGTAAATCTTTGGATACTTTTGCCATTATGGAAAAGGTAGGAGTGGTTTCAAACAGACAGCGGAATATCGTAGAGCACCACTGTTCGTCACAGATGGTGTCAGTTTTAATTTTGTATCGTTCAATTATGAAGGCGGCAATGCTGCTGTGTTCCATGCATGGGTTAAGCAGACCTCGCACACGTCCCCAGGTGTCTCTCAAACGGACTTCAATAACGATAGTAAGTACAACGGTAGTGGTACCATTTTCAGCAACCCGAGTCAATAGAGTTTTCTGTGGGCTGCCAAGACGTTGGTGACAGTGAAGCATCGTGTGGTGTTTGCCTTTGCAATGTTGACAACGGGCAGTATTTTGACACTGTGGCTTTTGGTGTGAGTGGGCGAGACAATTTTCGCAAAATTTTAAGCGTTTAACTATGCCAAGTCTTTCTACCATGTTCATACGTTTGAATTTTAAGCATCTGCGTAATGCGTGGTCTCTGCGATATATACGGCAATCATATCTGGATGATACGGGTCTTGATGCGGATTTCCGTTACTCAATGGGCGATAAACTGCGGTGACGTGGCATATCGACTAGAAAGTGGGAAATTAGAAAAAGAAGTGATATAGTTACTGTTGATTGGGGAGCAATACTAATTTAGTGATGGGTCTGGTAATTGTACCGCTCGAAGTTCGTATGTCAGCTATACGGACGCGATTGTCCGAGCCGGGGTGAGTCCTTTCAATTCGACCACGACGCCATTGATTAGGGGGTAGGTTATCCTGTTTGATTACAACCAGGTCACCGATGGCATAGTCACGTTCGGGGTGTTTCCACTTCACTCGCTTGTGGAGTTCTATCAAATATTCTTGTTTCCATCTCTGGGCTAATTTCTGATGGAGTAATTTGAGTTTTTGCCATCGGTTTACATGGCCCAAGGAATGGGTAGATAAGTCTGGTTCTAGGGGTGATAGAAGGGCCGTTCCAATTAGGAAATGACCAGGGGTTAAGGCACATATGTCAGAGGGATTGTCACTCATGGGACAGAGGGGCCTTGAGTTTAGGCAGGCTTCAATGCGGGTGAGCATGGTACTGAATTCCTCGTACGTAAAACTTTGACTATGACAGATTTTCTTGAAATGAGATTTGAAGCTTTTTACCCCCGCTTCCCAGAGACCTCCCATATGAGGTGCCCCTGGAGGAATAAAATGCCATTCTACGGGTGAGAAGCTACTGTGGGATAGCACGTCCTTTCGAACAAGGGATAAAAAATGCTGTTTGTCATTCTTTAAGATGTTGGCCGCGCCAACGAAGGCTGTTCCATTGTCAGAATACAAGGCATGGGGTGTCTCACGCCGGGAGAAGAAGCGCGCAAAAGCTGCTAAGCATGCTGATGTTGAAATTTCGCTAGTGGCTTCCAGGTGGATGGCCTTAGTGGAGAAGCAAACGAAAACTAGTACGTAGCCCTTCGTTACCTTACAACCACGTCCAGCATACGGTTTGATGTCGAATGGCCCTGCGAAGTCTAGTCCGGTGTCATGGAAGGGGCGTGAGAGATTAGTTCGCTCAGATGCTTTTGTTTTACGCAGGTGAGGCACTGGGATATGATGGTCTTTATAAGAGTTTTGAGCTTAGGCACATAGAATTTCATTCGCATGAGTCGGTGTAGAAGCGCATTTCGGCCGTGAATGGAATACTGATGCAGGTAACTGAGGTACAATCGCGTGAATCGGGCGTGGTATGGCAATAAAATGGGGTGACGTTCATCATAAGTGAGTGTCGGGGAGTTTGCAAGGCGCCCGTTGATTCGCATGACTCCTTCGGTATCGATAAACGGGTTAAATGCCAAGAGATGACTTTTGCGAGAAAGCGGTTGCTTGGACGGTAGTGCATGATATTCATGAGGATAGTGAAGGTTTTGACAGGCGAGTATTAATCGCGTTTTCGCGAGATTTGTTTCTGTTGGCGCCAGGTCTTTGCCCATGACGACCTTATCCTTGAGTTTAGCATTAACTCGGAAATAACGAAATACATGACAGATAATACGCAATGCTTTGGGTAAATTAGAAAAATGGTCGAGAATGTCGGACCTTTCAACTGTGATCGAGTGTACGAGAGTTGGTTTGGCCTCTTCCTCCGTTGAAAAAGTAGCACTGCGTGATGGCCATTCCCAAGGGGGCTGTTTTAAAAATGGAGGCCCTTGCCACCATAATTCGTTTGACGAAAGTTGATGGATGGTAAGTCCGCGCGATGCTAAGTCAGCGGGGTTATTTTTCGATTCTACGTGAGCCCACGACTCCTTTCCGACCTTCTCGATTATAGATGACACGCGATTTTCAACAAAGGTTTTCCATTTGTTCGGGGGTTTTTGTAGCCAGGCTAAGACTATTGTCGAATCAGTCCACAAAAACAGTTTGGGGTCTTTAAGTTTGAGTTGAGGTTGTATCGAATCAATCATAGCGGCCATTAATTCCGCTCCGCAAAGCTCTTTTCGGGGCAATGAAACAAATTCTATAGGGCAAACTTTAGTTTTCGACATTAGAAGATGAGTGGCGACTAGGCCATCGTATTCAGAGCGAAGGTAGAGGGTTGCGGCATATGAATTTTCTGAGGTGTCACAAAATCCGTGCAATTGGACTGAATACTCGGGGGCAAAATCTCCGTACCGGGGAATTTTAATGTGCTCGATTTGGGCGTAGTCATCGAGAAAGTCGATCCATTGACGTAGTGTTGTGGACTGAAGGTTTTCATCCCATTCGGTCCCGTCTTTCCATATTTGCTGCATGATTTTGGGAGAGAGCCAACCGAAGGGATCGAACAATTTTGCTATCTCAGAGAGGACTGCTCTTTTAGTGGTCTTAGTGCGATCGGGGGGTTTTCAATTTGAAGTAGAAGTAGTAATTTTCAGCATTCCACCTCAAACCCAGAGTTTTTGTAACGCTTGAATCTGAGAGCTTGAGAAACTCTTCGCCTAATAGGTGACTGGAGGGGATATTTTTAAGCAAATAATCATTATTTGCCGTCCATTTACGGAGCGAAAATCCAGCAGATCAAGAACTTCTATAAGTTCATTTCGGTCTTCTATGGCTGATGATAACGTGTGAGCTACTGCTAACACATCATCGACGTACATACAATTTTTTACAATATCAGCTGATCTAGGGCGGTCTGCCTCCCGTTGCTTGGCTAATTCCAGTAGAGTGCGGATGGCCAAGTAAGGTGCACAATTCACGCCGAAAGTGACTGTGGTCAGCTCATAGTCACGGGGTTGTTCATGGGGTGTGTCACGAAATATTATGCGTTGATAGCATGTGTGGGAAGGGTTCACCAAAATTTGGCGATACATCTTCTCGAAGTCCGCGTTATAGACGTATCGAAAAAGTCTCCATCGTAAGATTAGAGTGGGTAGGTAGGATTGCAGAATGGGCCCGGGGTGAAGGAGGTCATTAAGACTGATTCCATTGGAGGAGGCATTTGACGCATTAAATACCACACGCAGTTTTGTGGTTGTGCTGTCACGCTTGAAAACCGCATGGTTTGTGCTCGCACTAGGGGGGTCTACGGCGGCCATTTGACATAGTGCCGAATATTCGGTGATGACGCGATCATATTCGAATTTCAACGGGGGGTTCTTAATTAGTTTGGCTTCATTTCGGAAGAATTGAGCGAGTGCAATATTGCGGGATTTCCCGACGTCAAGCGTGTCTGGAAATGCTTGCTTAAACGGTAGGGAAACGATAAAACGACCATCACTATTTCGCCTGGTAGTTTTTTTATATAAGTTCTCACAGTACGAGTCTTCAGAGGAAGATCTATGCCTTTGAGGTACCTCTTCGAGCTCCCAGAAACGTTGTATTTGTTTCGAGAGGGTGATTGCGTTGAAAAACGAAGCAACTGATATTTTAAAGGAGTTAGATTTTACAATGCCGGTGATTGTCCAGCCAAACATTGTGTTTTGGGCAATCAGCGATCTATTATTGTTCCAATGTATGCCATCCTGTATTATCTGCGGGTAAACTTCGCCTCCTAGGAGCAAGTCAATTTCGGAGCAGAGGTGGCGGTAAGGATCGGCTAATTGCAGGTGAGCAAAATTGCTGGTTTTAAGGGAAGAGGAGGGGCAGTACGGGAGTTGTCCCGTAAGCCTTTTAACAGCAAGCGCGTCGACGGAAATTTCAGTTGAACTATGTATGGGGGAGCCAACTTTAATGTGGCAAACGTGGGTGGATGTCGCGGTATGGGAATCATTTAAACCATGAATGTCAGCTTGGACACATCGTGTTGCTAATCCCAACCTTGTTTGTAATTTTTTGAACATAAAAGTCGCTTCTGAAGCAGAATCGATGAGGGCACGAACAGAATATTTGATATCGCCATTGTAGACATCTACAAGAGCCGTACCGAGCACTACAGAAGTTTCTGGGCTTTGTAATTGGGACGAAAAAGATTGTACCGTTCTGTCGGTGGATGTCTTTGAAGTAGAGGGACCAGTATGTACGCTCGGGGGATTGTGGCTTGCCGGAGTATACGCACTGGCAGCTTTGGGGTTAGACATAGATTCAGCGCGGTGAAGTAGTGTATGGTGTTTTCTTTTACAGGTATTACACGAAAACCGGCTTTTGTAGTTTCGGAAGTCGTGAGAGCTTCCCAGGCAATTTTAGCCTCTTCACGGTAGCAAGCCGCTCGTTCAGAGTCATGTTGAGAAAAGTGTGGCAAAGTCTTAAGGGGTGTTGATAGGGGCAAATACAACATTTTCCGATCCTCTCATTGGATATATTAGTGCTGAAGCTATTTAGTTTCTTCGGGTCAGGTTTCTTGAAAGTGGCTGCTCTGGTCGAGGTAGAAGGGCATGAAAAGGTGGAGCGAATATCAGCAACGGATTCCAAGGTTTGAAATCTGGCAGTGAGGAACGCGTCCATCTGCTCCCATGTGGGCACATTGGTGCGATGAGGTAGAGAATGTTCCCACATATTAAGGGTCACATCCGGAAGGCATGTTGAACATATATACACGAATATTATGTCCCAGCTGCTCGTGTCGATATTCAAAAGTGATAAGTTCGTGACACAATCGTTAATGGTCCGCTGAAGGCGTCTGATGCTGGGGCCAGTTTCTTTAACAAGGGGAGATATATTAAAAAGGCATTTGAGTTGGGCGTTAACTAAAACTCGTTTATTCTCGTAGCGATTAACAAGATGTTGCCAGGCGATGGCGAAACCGTCATGTGTAATGGGGCAAGTTCTAAGGATGTCACGGGCTTCCCCTTGTGTTTTCTTTAGCAAATGACACATTTTCTCAACGTTGGAAAGATGTTTGTTATTTCCGTACAGAGCCATAAACATGTCTCTGAACGTGGGCCAAGACTTATAATCTCCATGGAAAATCTCCGTGTCGCACGGGGGTAAAGATATATGAGCAGTATGGGCAGATTGAATGTTTGAGGGGGTGGTTGATTGTTTGTGACGAAAACTGTCAATGACTTTGTTGACCTCGGCTAAAGATTCTGCGTGAGCTTTGAACGTAGAGTTGAAACGCGAGGTGAGCGTCTCCATATTTATGTCCTCTTTTAAAGCATCAAATCCTTCCAGTGTGTGATCGTAGCATTCTCGGAATGCTGACCATAGGCGGGTAATTTCGGTCTTGTAGACTTCCATGATCTGACTTGAGTCTTCTGCTTCATCGCGTTGTTTCATGAACGTGCGAAATTCGATTATGCGATCCGAAGCGCGAATTAAAGATGTTAGCGCAGACATAATAACGGTAACTGGGATTTTTCCTATTTTTTTTTGAAAATTATGCAAATTAATTTCCGGGACGCACCTCGTATAAGGGTTACAAACGGTATCAAAATAGCTCAAAGCGATGAATCGTGGAAACAAGTAGGTATAAGGGGGAATGATAATAGTGGGTTAACTTTGAACGCGCCTCGTATGGGCGGCAAGATCAAAGCTACTATAAAAACGTAGATGTATTTATAGCTATGGTGGTATACGTAGTTAATTACTCATATATTGTTTTAGAAAGGGGTTATTGTGGGTCACGAAAACTTATTGAACGCACCTCGGAGAGGTGGCTAGGACAATAGTTATTATAAGTTGAAATAGTAATAGTTATAATTATTTTTCTATTAAAAAAAAGGTATTGTGTTTCCCGACAAAATTATTGAACGCACCTCGGAGAGGTGGCAAGGACAATAATTGCGATAAGTTTCAGTCAAAATACGTATAATTATATTACGACAAGAGGGGGTTATTATTGTGTGAAGTTAATTACTGAACGCACTTCGTAGAAATGGCAAGGACAGTAGTCATTCGAATTACTATATAGAGGTATAGAGTAATACCAGAGAGAGGGGGTTAAAGGTAAATTATTGAACGCGCTTCATAGAAGCGGCAACTTCAAAAATTGTCTCAAAATATTTGCATATATGTGTATGTATGTATATGCGCACAATTGTACATATGTATTACGTAGAAAAGGGGTTGATATATTTAAGGTGATTTATTGGACGCACTTCGTACAAGTGGCAAGACGAATAATAATTGCACATAAAGGTAATAGTTATTTATGCACATGTATTTAATATATTAATTCGGAAAGTAGACAGTCGTTATTAAATGGACTTTAACAGATTGAACGTACTTCGTAAAAAAACAGCAAACTCGATGGTCAGCAAGTGTATATATATAAATATATATATATATATATATATATATATATATATATATATATATATATATATATATATATATATATATATATATATACATGTGTATTTAGTATAATTCTTTTGTCGATTTATATTCCCTTATGCACTTGTTAGCATCTTGATTTACATACATGCATACATACAGTATGCATGTACATGCATACATACAGTGAGTTTGACTGGTTTGCTTTGCTCAACTTCGTTTAGTTTTTATACCCTCCAAAAAAGAATTTGGAGGGTATATTCACTTTGTCATTCCGTTTGTAACGCATCGAAATATCCATCTCAGACCCCATAAAGTATATATATTCTTGATCAGTGATGAAATCTAAGACGAACTGAGCATGTCCGTCCGTCCGTCCGTCCGTCTGTGGAAATCACGATTCAGTCCAAACGAAAAGAGCTAGACTCTTGAAATTTGGCATAAATATATTTTAAAACTTAGAGCAGGTTAAGTTCGAAGATGGGCTAAATCGGGCAAGAGGGAAAAAAGTTCCCCTAAGAAGAACTAAACCAACCCAGAAAAAACAACATAATTTTTAAAGTTTTTTGGTTATTTTGTTAAGCAAATGATATATTTTTATGTCAAATACGGTCCAACGCCTTAAACTTGGAGCCATTAAATAAAATAAAAATATTTTTGACCCCGCCCACTTTAGTGGGCGTTATTATAAGCAAAAATAGCATAAAAATTTAACAAATTGTTTTACTTAAGCCTATATTCCTTAAAAATAACACTTTTAAGCTTTAATGACGAAGCTGAGACGAAACCTGGTACTACTCTGCCCTAACCCCTCCTTCCCCTTCGCCCCCTAAATGACCCTACCAAAAAAAAAAATTTTTTTTAATTTTGTATATAATCATCCCAAGCATTTATATTTAGACTTATATGACTGCCGATTTCTGCCCTACCCCCCCCCACCTCTTCCTTTGCCCCCTAAATGACCCTACCAAAAAAATTTTTTTTTTTAAATTTTGTATATAATCATCCCAAGCATTTATCTTTAGAGTTTTCTGACTGCCTGTTGCTGCCCTACCCCCTCCTCCTCCTTTGCCCGCTAAATGACCCTATTAAAAATAAATATAATTTTTTTTTTATTTTGTGTATAATCATCTTAAGCAATTATTTTTACAGTTTTATGTGTATCTGTTTCTGCCCTACCCCCTCTCCCCCTTCGCCCTTTAAATGACCCTATCAAAAAAAAAGAAATTTTAATTTTGTATATAACTATCCCAAGCATATATTTTTAGAGTTTTATGACAAAGGTGAAATGTTTCCCCCACAGCCCTTGCCAGAGCGACCCCGCCAAAATACAGTTTTTATAGCCTCCAAAGAGAATTGTGATGAAGTCTAAGACGGTCTAGCAATGCCCATACGTTCGTCTGTGGAAAACATGATATTGTATATTTTTGAACCCCGCCCCCTTTAGTGGGCGTTGACGTACGATATTATATAAAGGACCTCTGTCCCACCAAGTTAAACATATCAAATTCACTTACTAAATATTTGGAGGGTATTTAAGATTCGACCCGGTCGAATATAACGTTTTTACTTGTTTTCTTTTCTTTTTTACTGATACATGTATGTGCGTATGTATACAGAATTTCAACGCGTTTAAGAGATTTAAGGTATATAGAGTACGTGACAATTGTCAAGGGCATAAAGGGTTACAATGATTCGTATTTAGCTTTGGGAATGAGCAAAGAATATGCTAACGGCATGAAATGACTTTGCACGTAGGTCAGGGTTTGATATACGTGTTGATGTATGTATGTATATGCAAAATTTTAAGTGCAGGAACAAATGATGAAGTATGTATGGATGTATGTATATACAAATTTTAAGTGCGGGAACAAATGGTACAATACGTACGTATAAGATGAAGTATGTATGTATATACATAGATTTAATGAACTATGCATACAATGTCCATGAACATATTAATGTATGAAAACGTGTATTTATATGCATGTCATTTGGTATATTCACATGGGCAATATATAATTTCACAATCTTTGTATATATGGATACATGCACGCAAATGGGGGTTAATGAAACATCACTTACTTGTTGTGTCTGATGATAAAGATGACGATGTATTCCGGGTATGAATCCTATCCAATTCAATCGGGATCCTATCCGGCTCGAAGGACCAAAAATGATGGGGTGAGAAGGAAGTCCCGTACTTCCTTTAGTGGGCTGCAGGTGCTGATTATCGGGCACCGGAGTGGTGACACTTAACAAGTTGTTTGTCTGTTTTTGAAGTTGTTTATACTTGGTTTGTGTAATTTTTATTGAAAAAATATTCTTAGTCTATATATATATATATATATATATATATATATATATATATATTAAAGTAGATTTTGCTCACTGCACTGGTTACAATTGATTCTTTTATTGTTGTTTGGTTCACTGTTAAATTTCCTTTTAACGACTTGTTTCACTGTTCAATTGCCTTTTAACGACTGACACAAAGTTCAACGCAATCATGTTGATCAACTTTATGAGTTGTGATTTTGGTGGTGGTTTTTACTTTGTAAGAAGTGAGAACAGAAACAAGAAGCAAAGTAAAAGGAGACAAAAAAACCACTCGCTTAATATAATAGGTTCGGCGTGAACAACCTTCAAAATATAAAGGCATTTCTTGACCATTTATTATTAGAGATTGTGTTCCATATTTAATGATCGCATTATTATTTTTTAGCAATCTTGATCCGAATATTCCATTGAATACCGGATGAAAGCTAAAACCCTTGAAAATGTCATCCTTTTTTAAGCGGACCTTCAAGGAGTCTTTAAAAATGTTTGCTTCTTCATGAATTACCAGAAAACCCGAAGCTGTTTTGATTTCCTGAGGGTGGTTTAGTTTCCTTATGAGATTCTGGGGAATATTTGTGTTTTCTATAATATTTTCTATAGATCCAGAATCGATTAATATTATTGCTGTTCGGTTTGTTCCCTTGAACAAAATATAGGGTAATTTGTATTCGGTGGTGTCTCCTCTTGGGAGGCTGTATGTTGAAAATTTTGACCTAAATTTGGTCCCTTATTAATAAAATAGTTATGCCTGTGGGTCTGTCCGCTGACATCCATTGGCTCTACTACGTCTTGTCTTATTAAATTTGTTTTAGTATTTGGATTTTGATATTTATGTTTAAAATATTCACTTGTGTTAGGATTAGGTTTTTATAATTAGGATTTGAATTAGGAATATGAAAGTTATTGTAATTAGGATTTTGGAATTTATTACAATTAGGATTATTATGTTCTGTTTTTCAGATAAAATTAGGTTACACTGACCCAATTCATGTAATGCTTTTTCCAGAGAATCCGGTTTTAAAGCGCAAAGCACGCTTTTTAAATTTATGGGGAGTTTATTTATAAACGTTTTTAAAGCGACTTTATTATTGTGGCTAATTTCATTTAAATATCCATCCAGCGTTTGCCTTTGATTTAAAAAGGAAAGCTTGGTTTGGATAAAGTTGTAGAACTGAAGGACGTCCCCTCTGCATTGGGCGCCCCTAAGTTCCTCGTACAACTGCTCGGAAGAAGCCAAACCTCCCAAGTTCAATTCCATCAAAGACTTTACCTCACTCCATGTTGTCAGATGTGGATGTATTTCCATAACAAGTTTAGCTCTACTCACAATCTTATTCTTTATTATAGATAAAAATATTCTTTCCGCAACCGGATTTTATTCCGACATACACGCAACTACATTGTCAATTGCTTCTAGAAAGGGGAATAGTTCTTCCTTCCTCCCATAAAAATTACAAATTAAACTTAACAACTTAATTGGATCTAAATCCCTAACATGATGTACTTGCTGTTGCTGTTGCTGTTGAAATTGTTGGTGTTGTGGTGGTTGTTGAAGGTGTGGTGGTTGTTCCTGATCCTCCATCTTTCTATTTTTGTCAAATAGCCTTCTTCTATGATTCATATAGCGCTGCTCAGACAAGATTCGTTGCCTGATGACACATATATATTTTTTCCAAATAATTTGTTGTATTTACTTTTTCACTTTTTTTTCAAATTTGTTGTATTTCTTTCTTCACTGTTCCATTTTTTTCCAGCAGGTTTATTTATTTTTTTTTCGAATTCAGTTTTTAGTCTTGTGGAATCCTTTTAAATAATTGACTTTATTTATTATTTTTTATATTTTAATAAGCAGATAAAAAATGTTGTATTAAGTTGGCTTCTTAAATAAGTTGTTTTATCATATATATATATATATATATATATATATATATATATATATATATATATATATATATATATATATATATATATATCTATATATATATATATATATATATATATATATATATATATATACATACATATATATATATATGTATATATCTATATCTATATATATATATATATATATATATATATATATATATATAAATGAAATTTATTTGTTGGTGGTTAAGCAATGTCTATATGCATTTCATTGGTGCTTTACCAAATCGTCAGTAGACTTTAACCACAGTTTTGAAAAGTTAAAAACCTCTTATCTTATGCATATACTTCCGAAAACCATCTGAGAATTCACAACTTGTAAATTACAAACTATTTTCAAAAATAACAACAGAACAATAACATAGGCTTGCAACTCATACAAAACTAAACCAACAAATAAAGTATGTTCGATATGAATCTATTTTATTTTTCTACACCTTTATACAATCAGAAATCCATTGGATAACAAGAAAAGTATTTATAAGGCAAAATTTCATTTATATATAGTATTGTGACAACAATGTGTCAAATAAAAAGATTTCATAACAGTTTAATTTAGATTTTATTTTTCATTTTGCCTCATAAATACTTTTCTTGTTATCCAATGGATTTCTGATTGTATAAAGGTGTAGAAAAATAAAATAGATTCATATCGAACATACTTTATTTGTTGGTTTAGTTTTGTATGAGTTGCAAGCCTATGTTCTTGTTCTGTTGTTATTTTTGAAAATAGTTTGTAATTTACAAGTTGTGAATTCTCAGATGGTTTTCGGAAGTATATGCATAAGATAAGAGGTTTTTAACTTTTCAAAACTGTGGTTAAAGTCTACTGACGATTTGGTAAAGCACCAATGAAATGCATATAGACATTGCTTAACCACCAACAAATAAATTTCATTTATATATAGTATTGTGACAACAATGTGTCAAATAAAAAGATTTCATAACAGTTTAATTTAGATTTTATTTTTCATTTTGCCTTATAAATACTTTTCTTGTTATCCAATGGATTTCTGATTGTATAAAGGTGTAGAAAAATAAAATAGATTCATATCGAACATACTTTATTTGTTGGTTTAGTTTTGTATGAGTTGCAAGCCTATGTTCTTGTTCTGTTGTTATTTTTGAAAATAGTTTGTAATTTACAAGTTGTGAATTCTCAGATGGTTTTCGGAAGTATATGCATAAGATAAGAGGTTTTTAACTTTTCAAAACTGTGGTTAAAGTCTACTGACGATTTGGTAAAGCACCAAAGAAATGCATATAGACATTGCTTAACCACCAACAAATAAATTTCATTTATATATAGTATTGTGACAACAATGTGTCAAATAAAAAGATTTCATAATATATATATATATATATATATATATATATATATATATATATATATATATATATATGTATATATATATATTATTCCTTTTCGTGAAGTTTTTTTATTATTATAATTTTAGAGTGACCCTTAGGTATCGCAAAATTTATTTATTATTATCCTTCTTTGAAGGATATTTTTGAATTCACTTTTTAAATCTTTTACATAGATTTTTTTTCGAATTCACTATTTAAATCTTTTAAGAAAATTTTTTTTCCGAATTCACCTTTTAAATCTTTTACGCAGATTTTTTTCGAATTCAATATTTAAATCTTTTACATAGATTTTTTTTCGAATTCACTTTTTTAATCTTTTACGTAGATTTTTTTTTCGGATAGATAAAAGGATTCTTTTGTTTCCCCATCTATCCGTTTGATTCCAATGTTACGATTATGATCGCTCATTAAAAAATGATCTTAAAACTAAAATACAACTGGTAATATTTAATTTTCAAGTAGGCGTTGGTTACAACGACACTTGCTCAATACATTAATGTTCTCTTAAATAATATATAAATTAAACAATTATAATGCTCTTTTAAAGGATTCAAATTACAGAATTTAAGTATGTTCTCAATAATTGTTAATGTAAACAACCATTGAAGATCTCACAATAATAAAGTTAAATCTGAGCTTCAACTCATAATAAATAAATTCGATGGTGTTGAATTAAAGTATTCATATTACAATTGGATATCGAGTAGATTCAAATACATTATTAGTGTTGGGTAAAACTACATTATTAGTGTTGGGTAAAACTACATTATTAGTGTTGGGTAAAACTACATTATTAGTGTTGGGTAAAACTCTATTATGTACGAAAAATATTTCGATTTTCCAACTCTAGAAACGAATTTTTATTTTTTTACCAATGCATTTCTTATTGAGGTGTAACATAGTTTTACTTGACAAAAAAATTAAAATTTTTAAATTTTAGGTCACTTTCATGTACCATAAAATATTTCATTTGTTCAACCCTGTAGTCAAAACTTTGATTTTCTAAGATGGTAATACCAATTTTGTTCTTCCTGAATTATAAAACAGCTTTAATTAGCAAAAAGAAGCAACGTCAATTGCCTGTTTGGTTACCTTGATGCACAATAAATATTTCAGTTTCCCAACCCTGGAAACGAAATTTAATTTTTTATTTTTGAATTTTTGATGCCAATTTTGTTCTTCCTAAATCATAAGACAGTTTTAGTTAGCAAAAACAAAAAAAAAACACTATCAGTTGCCTGCTTGATTACTTTCATGTATAAAAAAATTCAATTTCCCACCCCTGGAAGCAAAATTTTAATATACAATTTTTTTTTTTTTTTGCCAATGCAAATCTTCATGACGTATAAAGTTGTTTTGTCAAAGAAAAACTTGAAATTTTTAACATTTTAGTTACTACCTGTACTACAAAAAACGGAATAGGCCGAAAAAAATATTTTAATTTCCCATCTCTGGAAAAAATTTTTTATTTTTTTAGTTTTTAATAGACCATTGAGGCCCCCCAAAGCACGAAATTGGTTTAATTTACAAACATTAAAAAAAATATTGATTTTTGGTATAAATTTTGCGTCGAGAAATAGGTGTAAGCTTCTCAGCTCTGGAACCATACTTCGGATCTTTCTCTATTTAAGTTCATTTCCAATCCAACGGTCCAAGAACGAAGTCTCTAGCTCTTCTGGGGGCTTGGGAAAACCGATTTCACGTACAGACGGACAGACGGACATCTCTCAATCGTCATCGCTATTCATAAGGATCCAGAATATATATACTTTATGGGGTCCCATGAGCATATCGAAGAAATTACACACGGAATGACAAACCTATATATACCCTTTCACTTATTTGTGTAGGGTATAATAACTGGCGGAAATTATTCTAAAACTAAATAATAATTGTAAATTGTAAAAATTTTTGTTTGCAAATTAAGTACAATTAACCCTAAGATTACCCTCTTGGTCTGGCCAGACCAAATTTATTTTCTGCTTGCAATATCTTTCCTATATAAGAAAAAATTTAAAAAGCAGGTAACTGAATTCTATAAATAATATGTCAACCTCACGCAGCAGATTTCGAATTTGCAAAAACAATTGCAGATACAAACTACTCGAATAGATACTATATTTTCAAATTTAGAAATATAAACTATGGTAGAAATAATGACTAAAGCAATTAATATAATAGAAATTAATGTCAATTCACTAATAAGATTAAATAAAAGATACGTTTTATCTAAGTTTCTTAGTGAATACGATCCAGATGTAGTACTTCTAAACGAAACAAAACTCAATATTAAACATAAAATTCACTTTAAAGATTACGATTTTGTACGCAAGGATAGGATCAACCCTACAAGGGGAGGGGGCACCGCCATTTGAATAAAGAAAGGTATCAAATATAAATGTTATACTAAGACCAATATAAATCTTACGACAACGCTAGAGTGTTGCGTTATAATTATTCCACTTATAAACAATAAAAAACTATTTGTTATATATGTATATTATCCCTCGGGAAACAATCATCAGGTTTTTAAATCAGATTTAGATTCATTGTTCCAAGTTTTAGACCTGCAGAACACGGAGCATTTCTACGTAGTTGCAGGAGATTTAAACTGTAAGCATACAGATTGGGGTAACAATAATAACAACCCAAAAGGAATTATATTAAATGACTGGCTCGTAGAAAATGATTTCCACTTTAGATGCAAGCTATATGCATCATCTTTACCGTCATACCCACGATGTAATTCATACTTAGATATAGGTATTCTTGACTCTCGTCTAGTTATAGATAGGGAGAATGATAGTATTAACTGCCTCAAAACTATAGATTATGAGAGTGACCATAATGCCATTCAAATAATCGTGCAGGGAATAGAACGAGACCATCCGATTATATATTTAAAAGCCTTACCGAATCAGCCATATAATTATAAAAAAACTAACTGGAAAAAATTTGAAAATATTATATTAAGAAACCTTTATAATAATACCACCCCAAATGATCGAAACCTCACTAATTCAGAAATAGATCTTCACCTAAATAAGCTAAATACAGTTTTAAGTAATACTATCGAAAATTCAATCCCTAAATACCCAAATACAGAGTCAACAGCGATATTTGTTAACCCAATCATAAAAAGATTGCACGGCAGAAAAAGTGAAATCCTTACAAAGATTAAAAAACATAATCGATTTGAACGTGTTTTAACAGCTAATGAATTAAATCTGCTAAAAACGGAACTAAGACTAATCAAAAAACTGATTAATGACAACTATATTTTATCAGTAAGCAGTTACTTACAAAATAAACTATCAAAATTGGAACACAACAATGGATCAGATATATTTAGAGAAGCTAAAAAGCAATTTAGACCAACACAACTCAGAGAAATAAAATTAATGAAGATTCCAGCAGAAGACGAAATAATACTTAGAAAAGCGGGCGTAAATCCTAGTGATTTAAAAAAAGATGGCGATGATGACAATACATTTTTAGTAGATGATCAAGAACAAATTTTAAACGTGATAGGCTCTTACTTAGAGTCGGTTCATTCTCATAAAGAAGTTGATCGGGAGAACAGGTTGCAAGTTAAAGTTAATAACTGGTTTTCGAAGTTTTTACAAACGAAGAATAGATATGAATATAATCAATCAAAGATACAAAGAAAGCTAATGAAACAATATTGTTAATAATAGGCAATTTGGATTTAAATATAAGCATTCAACTATCCATGCAATTCATTTGCTCGTCTCAAATATAAACTGGAATCTTAATAACTCATTATGTACGGGTGCATGCCTTGTAGACTTTGAAAAAGCTTTCGACAATATCTGGATACCTGACTTAATGTATAAACATTTTGCGTACAAATTCCCTTTACACTTAGTACAATATGTTAAATGACAAAAGATTTGTAGTCAGCAACATGAAAAATTTAAGTTCAAAAGAGTTTACTATAGTGAATGGTCTACAACAGGGAACAGTAAATTCACCCGTTCTATTTAACATTTTTATTTTCGACCTCTTAAACAGAATCGATAATATCATAGGTTTCGCGGATGACATAATTATATATCAGTAGTATAGGAATGTATGAGCCACGGCAATTAAAATACTTAAAAATTCTCAAATTTCAATACAAATTTGGGCAATTACACTTAAAAATTCTCAAATTTCAGGACAAAATTTTAAAATTTTAAGTGGCCAAATTGTTCAAGTGGTTTGATCTTTGTGTGTGTGTGTAAATTTTCCCACGGTTTAATAAGGGGGTTCACATTGTTGTTGTTTTTTTCTTATAATGTAGGCGTGTGAAATTCTGTCTGTCCGTATGAGACCGTGGGAATTTGTGTCTGTCCCCTATGTGACCGTGGGAATATCAGTCCGTCGGTGTATGAGCGTGGGAATTTTTGTCTGTCCATATGTGACCTTCGAAATTTGTGTCTGTCCATATGTGACCGTGGGAATATATGTCCGTCGGTATGTGAGCGTGGGAATTTGTGTCTGTCCATATGTGACCTTGGCAATACATGTCCGTCGGTACGTGAGCGTGGGAATTTTTTTGTCTGTCCATATGTGAGTTTGTGTCGGTGTGTCCTTTATTAAAAGTGTTGTATAAATGGATCGCCCTAATTTTTTGTGAATATTTTCTTTTTGCTACAGTTTGATTTTGTCCTTTATTTTGGGTTGTTTAATTCTGGTGTGTGTACTTAAGAATTTTTTTTATTTTTATTTTCTTTTTGTTTGTTTTTGTGTGCAATGTTAGAATGTAGTCAATAGTTCAATTATTCTCGTCTTGAAGGCATTGTAAAAAAAATTTACTGTTCCTTCATATTGATACTAATACTATTTTTATATTAATATTGAATGTGTTTATTTTATGCTTGACGATCATCTATGAATTATATTTGGTGTTCTGGATGAAAGGTATGGGTTCTTTTGTTTTTTTCAAGTGTGGGTTCTTTTGTGAGCGGCGATTGCAATGTTTGTCTTTCAGACAGGCTGTGTGTGGCGATAGGTGTCTGCCCACATGGTGGACGGGTTTTATGGTTTCAATGTGTGGACATTTCTATTTTGAGTACGCAAAGGGATCAAGTATGAAATGTGATAGAATGTACATATTCATGCGTACATAAATATCTAAAAATTTTTTTCATTTACGCATGTACATGCAAACAAATAATAATTGTTTACTATTTTTGCTTGTCCGTTAGAATGAATGAACCATTGTGCTTGTTTGATTGTGTGTTCTCTGAAATAAATATGTATGTATGTTTTTATTTGAAATAAAAAGACATTTATTTAAATTTTTATAAGCATTTATTTAAAAGTTTGTTAACATATTCATTTTATTTTATTTTTCATTCAAATGAATGAACCATTGTTTAAACATATGTACATATATGCATTGTTTTAATTTTTATTAATAAGTAATATGTATAAAATTATATACTCGTGTATATATATATATATATATATATATATATATATATATATATATTTATAATTTTTTTCTTAATTTAAATCTGACTCCACTGCGTCCGCTGCCTCTAACAACAATTGATCGTCTTCATATAACGCGAGAAACATAGGTATATCTATATTTGGGAGAATTTGCACGTTCAATATTTCTATTTGAGGTTTATTATTTTCACATTCTACTCCGCTAGGCTGAGTATTAACGTTTAAAAATAACTCCTCATCGCCTGTCAGCATCTCTTCATATGCTGCATTTTCTTGGGGTGCGTCAGGCGTTGCCTGCGATGACAGCTCTAGGAAAAGCTCCTCATCTTCTTCAAGATATCTCTCGAATTCTTCCTGTCTGGCACTTCTTAGATATTCCTTCAAGTGATGACGCTGAAGTCTGCGATACAACGGGGTGTACCAGAAGGGCTTCATTTTACAACTAAACCCTCAACTTCAAAATCTAATATTTCTGTTTTGAAAATTTGTTTAGCTACAAAATTTTTGTAGTTTACCATTTACCACAATGTTTTATCCACTTAGCAGTTTCTTTTATTACAAAATTTGGATCGTCTCTGCTTACATATGCATTTCTCCGTATTCTGTGTATATCACTTATCAACATATTTGTTTACATAAATATTGTCTATGTAGCAGTTTATTTCACTACAAAATTGTGTAACGTACGTGCATGCATAAGCATGCCTCCGTATTCTGTGTATATCACTTATCAAAATTATTGTTTACATAAATATTGTCTACGTAGCAGTTTCATTCCCTTAAACATATTGTAACGTATGTGCATGCATGAGCATGCCTCCGTATTCTGTGTATACCACTTATCAACATATTTGTTTACATAAATATTGTCTACGTAGCAGTTTCATTCCCTTAAACATATTGTAACGTATGTGCATGCATGAGCATGCCTCCGTATTCTGTGTATATCACTTATCAACATATTTGTTTACATAAATATTGTCTACGTAGCAGTTTCATTCCCTTAAACATATTGTAACGTATGTGCATGCATGAGCATGCCTCCGTATTCTGTGTATACCACTTATCAACATATTTGTTTACATAAATATTGTCTACGTAGCAGTTTCATTCCCTTAAACATATTGTAACGTATGTGCATGCATGAGCATGCCTCCGTATTCTGTGTATATCACTTATCAACATATTTGTTTACATAAATATTGTCTACGTAGTCACTACTTTTTTTTCTCTTTTTATTCTGTTCACATGCCTTCTTCCAAGAATAAAAAATTTTCTTTGTAGCCAACGATTTCTGTAGTTACAAGTGTTTTTGTAGTTACAGTATTTGGATTTTAACCGTTTTCATATGTTTGACTTTGAAAACTACTTTGTTGGTATGCAGCTTACTATACCATTTTCAGGAATTAATATAATTCAAATTTTCTAAGATAGAATTCAGTACATTTTTGTATCTAAAAGTGAGAAGTCGTGAATATTTAAAAATTCTTTGTGTAATAAATATAAAGCACCTCAAAAATATTATTTGTTTCTTAAAAATAAAAGTGCATCATACAAAGTGCAAAGACAGAATATTAATACATAAAGATCCGTAGAAATTATTCTTGTTATTCAAACAAAAATTATATAAAAAAGAATTTCAAATATCAAAATAAAGAAATGAGTTCACCAGATTTTAAGTGTAATATCTGTAATAAGGTATACAGATACCAAAAATCATATTTAGCACATTGCAAAAGTCATGTTCAACCTCAAGAAGTGCAAGAGTTTGTGCAATTTCCAACACCTGCATACAACCCAGCATTAACATACAACCCAATGTCCTGGAACAATTTTCAATATCAATATCCAGTGCAGATGCAGGGGTATAATAATCAGTTTTTTCTACCCATGGAAATACCACATTATCCATTTCAATATGCCGTACCCTTGCAGTTGCAGCAGTATAATATCCCCAATTACTACCCAAGCTATTGGCCTATTGAGAATTCTATTCAACAAGAGGACAATTATGAACATAGAGACATGGATATAAGTCAAGCAAACCACGATGAGGAAGATATGGATACATCTAATTCTTTGAGTGAACGGCAGGAGCAAGCTCCAAATGATCCCAAATATTTCTTAATAAATAGCGCATTTAAGAACAACATTGCAACATACGGAATTCCAATAAATAAAGACTGCATTCTATTTGAAGATGCTGTCAATGAAAATAGACCTATCATCAAGGAAAGGCTTGAAATTAGTCTAGCAGTACACAGTATTATTAAATTTAATATTACTCTTATTGGGGAGTATATTAAAATTGTTAGTGATGATATGGAATTGTGTACTATTTCACATAGGGCCAAAATGCATCTTTTGTGCTTTGGAGATGATGTTGGCGAAATTATAGAAAAACAACTGCAAGAAATAGAAAACAAAATGTCAGAGTTTCAAGAGCGGGATTCTGGGTGGACCTTAATAAGAATCGTTCGTCTTGAAATTTCTGTAAATAAATCATCGTTGGTTAGAGGATCGAACTGGATTAGCACGCCAGAGAAACTCAAAAATAAATCTGCTTGCATTAATGTCGAAAACAATGACATTTATTGTTTTAAATGGGCCATAATATCTGCACTGGATTCATCTGATATTAAAGAACGACGACGGTGCAGCTCATATAATATTGCTGATATAAGTAGCGAATTAATCAGGCTTCAAAACAATGTTGTGCTAGATTTCAGCCTTTTAAGTTTCCCTCTAAAATTAAAAGATATCAGAATTTTTGAAGGGAACAACATTGATATCAGTGTTAATGTGTTTGGGTATGATGAGGAAGCAGATGAAATTATTGGACCATTTTACCTCACAAAAGAAGAAAAAAACAAACATGTTAACTTACTTCTTCTGGAGAAAAGCGAGTGTCATCACTTTATTTTTATAAAAAACATATCAAAGTAAGTAAAGAAATACACATATTCACTTACGCACATACAAATATATTGGTATGAATATTTATATCTATTTTCCTTCCACAGACTTTTAAAAAATCAGACTACGAAGCACTGCAGAAAACTTTTGTTTTGCAACAGCTGCCTGCAATACACACACAATGATAGAACTATGGAGCAACACAAATTGGAATGTGGTAACATCGTTACCACTATGCCGTCAGCTCCAAATAATATTCTTAATTTTAAGG
The DNA here is from genome assembly GCA_951800035.1 of Linnaemya tessellans. Taxonomy (NCBI): domain Eukaryota; kingdom Metazoa; phylum Arthropoda; class Insecta; order Diptera; family Tachinidae; genus Linnaemya; species Linnaemya tessellans. The sequence continues at coordinate 49,247,356 of OX637534.1, forward strand.
GGCATCACAGGAAAATGGATGTGCCCTTCGTTATATATGCAGACTTCGAATGCATATTACAGGAGATTGATGTTAGTGTGAGTAATAAAACCAAATTAGTTAAGAAACATACCCCCTGTGCTTTTAGTTACTATGTTAAGTGTTTTCATACGAACAACTTAGATAAATTAAGAATATATACGGGTAAAGACGCCTCCAACAAATTTGTAGAATTTTTAATTAAAGACTGCGAGGATATATATAATGATTATTTATTAAATAATAAGAAAATGGATGTGCTATCCCCTTCAGAGACTTATAATTTTTATAATGCTTTGACTTGTCATATATGTCAACAGAGTCTAGGTAATGATCGTGTTAGAGATCACTGTCATGTTAGTGGAAAATTTAGAGGTGCAGCCCACAAAAACTGTAATTTAAATTACCAAATTCCTAAGTTCATACCAGTATACTTTCACAACTATTCCAACTATGATTCACATATTTTTGTTAAAGAATTGGGAAAAATTTCTATGCAACTTAAAGTACTCCCTCTTAACAAGGAAAAATATATTTCACTTTCCCAATTTACAGAAATGAGCGATGGTCATAATCTTGAAATAAGATTTCTTGACACAATACGATTTATGGCCGACAGTTTGGAATCATTGGCTTCAAATTTATGCGATAATGATTTCATCACCATTAAATCTATGTTTCCCTTAGAAAAAGAATTTCAGCTGATTAAGAAAAAGGGTATTTTTCCGTATGAGTATCTAAATTCTTTTCATAAGCTTAATGAGTGTCAGCTTCCTTCGCGCAGAGATTTCTTTAATAAACTGAACAACAAGGAATGTTCTTTAGAGGAATACTCACATGCCGAAGAGGTTTGGAATACTTTTGGTTGCAAAACCATGAAAGATTACATGGAATTATATTTAAAAACAGACGTGCTTTTATTAACAGATATTTTCGAGAACTTCAGAAAAGTTTGTAAAAGTATATATGAGCTGGATCCATGTCAATATTACACAGCTCCTGGACTTTCATGGGATGCAATGTTGAAATATACAAGAATTGAGCTCGAATTATTAACAGACATAGATATGTACAATTTTATGAAAAAGGGCATACGTGGTGGAATTGTACAGTGTAGCAAAAGATATTCTAAAGCTAACAACAAATATTTAGAAGATTTTGATAAAGAAAAGCCGTCCGAATTTCTTGTATATTTAGATGCAAATAACCTGTACGGTTGGGCGATGTCTGAATATCTCCCATATGGAGGATTCAGATGGTTATCGAATGAGGAGCTCAATTTGGATCCGGAAAGCATAGCCGATAATTCAACAGATGGTTATGTGTTTGAAGTCACATTGGATTACCCTTTTAACCTACACGACTTACACAATGACCTTCCTTTTTGTGCTGAAAATAAAAAAACTTTGCAATCGAAGCACAGCAAATTAATAACCGATTTCTCTACAAAGCATTCATACGTTATCCATTATAGAGTTCTCAAACAATGTTTGAAATATGGTTTAGTTTTAAAGAAAATACATCGAATTCTAACATTTAAACAATCTCCATGGCTAAAAGGTTATATTGACTTAAATACCCAGCATAGAGCCACTGCTAAAAATTCTTTTGAGAAAAATTTCTTCAAATTGCTTAATAATGCAGTGTATGGGAAAACTATGGAGAATGTGGACAACAGGAGAAATGTAAGAATTGTAACCAATTGGAGCAGAACTAATCGGAATCATTTGGGGGCTCAAGACTGGATATCAAAATCCAATTTCCATAGTTTGTCCATATTTTCTGAAGATATGGTAGCTATCGAAATGAATAGAGTGAAGACATTTTACAATAAGCCCATTTACTTGGGATTTTGTGTACTTGAACTCTCTAAATGGAAAATGTATGATTTCCATTACGGTTACATGCAACCTAAGTTCAAGAAAAACTTATCATTAAATTATATGGACACTGACTCTTTTATTTATACAATACAAACAGACGACTTTTACGCAGACATAAAGCCTGACATCGAACAACAATTTGATACATCAGATTATGCTCTAGCTAATAAGTATGACATTCCTCTTTTGAACAAAAAAGTTTTGGGTATGATGAAAGACGAAAATTGCGGGAAAATAATGACAGAATTTGTTGGGCTGCGACCTAAAATGTATTCCTTTAGCATTCAAAATGAAAATGATGTAAAAAAATCGAAGGGGGTAAAGAAATCCATTTTAGATAAGTATAGTTTATTGTCATATAGAAATTGTTTGTTTGATAAGTCCATTGTATATGATACCATGTTAACGTTTAAGTCCAAATTACATCAAATTTATACTAGTGAATTAAGTAAGGCAGTATTAAGTTATGCAGACGATAAGAGAAAAATTACTAACAATAACATAAATACTTTAGCATGGCATCATTTTCGTATAGAAGAAACTAATCCTCATTACGAACTTGATATGCTTTTAGCAGATATTGCTAGTTTAGAAGAAGAAGAAGAAATGTGATAATATCTAGTATTAAGAGAACAAATTGTTTTATTTTTAACAGAAATAAATAGAAAATACATACTATATTAAAAATGAGAAAAAAAAAATCTTGATTTTTGTTTTATTGTTTTTTGATTTTTATTTAGCTTCAATGAAATATTACATAATACGAATTAATTAAATTATTTATCACCATTTTTCTCAAATAAAATACGGAGCATCGGCAAGTATCTGGACCTTCCTCACAATCTGGATGACTCCACGGACAAGACTTGAAGTGACCATTGTCCTTGTCCTCATCTTCCATTATACCAAACTCCTGGTTTTCATCCAACATATGGAGGAAAAATTTCACCATTTCCCTGTGTTCATATAGTTGACATCCTTCAAAATCGGCTAAGAATTGTTCAACCTTGTTTCTTATTTCGCTCATGATTTAAATTTTTTTTTTTTAATTTTTGTATCCGAAATTGGCTTGCGATCTTTTTGACTATTAGTTCTCTACTAAATGATATACAATTCACTAAATAAACTAAATCTGCGTTTCACTCCAAAACTAATTTAAAATTTTGAGTCAAGAACTCAAAAATTTATACATATATCACTATCTTCTTCCACTTTTTCAGTTTTAAGTACAGATTTCATTATTCATCTATTCTTTTGTTCCCTCTCTCTCTCTCTCTATCTTCTTGGAACTTTTCAGTTTTAAGTACAGATATCATTATTCATCTATCTGTCTTTTGTCCCCTCTCTTTCTCTCTCTATCTTACATACAAATCAAATATCATTGTTTATCAATTTTCAGTTAGACTTCTTAGTGTCTAGAAGGCTTATATCGTGAATACTTTGAAATTGAAGTTCAAACTTGTAAGTTGTGAAATATTAATAGCGCAATGAGTTTAATAAGCAAATTCAATTCCTGTAATACAAAATCCTTAATACATATAAAGGATTTAGATGAATCATCCAAATACGTCATCGTACGTGCAAAGCGAGTAACAACAAAGTACGGGGAAACAGTTCAACTTGAACTGGAAAACCATATACTGTTTCTCCCCAACCGATACAATGTATTAACAGATGTAGAATTAGAGGACCTTTCAAGTGAAAAATATCGACTTCAAAGAAAAGGAGAGAGAAACGTGACCTTAGAAAGCGAGATGAACGAGTTTTTGATACCAAACTGTCAGTACCCCGTTTGGCACTAAAAAAAGAAAAAATCAAAACAATGTTATATACGATTATTTTTTAATTAACAAACAAAAAAATTAAAATAAAACAAAATAATTTTTTTTTACTATACAGATATATGCTTGTGTTTTATTTTATATATTTAGTTATTTCATAAAGAAATTTCAAACATAAATGGCCACAATTAAATGTATTAAAGTTTTGATGTGGATTGTAGTTGTATTCAATATATCTACCTAGGTATTTGATTAACTCTAAAGGAGGTTGTAAATTTCCGAAGCTGTCGAAATACTGTTTTTCATCATTGTTTCTATAGTATGCTACCCAATGAGTACCTGGTCCTGTTGACAAATCTAAATTGATTATTCCACATTCGATTTTCCTTGCACGTTTTGGCAGCGAGTCCAACATGAAAACTCCTCTAAAGTGTGGAATATTTCTTGAAAATTTTCTTAGATCAAGTTCTGATAATGGTCTGTTGGGTAGCATGTCTAATAGTTTTTTGATTGATCTCTACAAACAAGTCCATAACCCTTTTTATAAGGTTTAAGGTACAGTCCTTCTCCCACAGCAATAGACTCCATTGCTTTATTGTGTCTGGTGGCTTCCTCAAATTGTTTTTTTGCATTCTTTGTTGCATTTACAGCCTTAGCTATAGCGGCACCTCCAGTTGATAGACTACCAAGTGCACCTAGAGCAGTTAGAATCGGAATTAGCGGTAAAAATCCACCAATTTTTGGAACATTTATAATACGCGGTATTACAACACGAGCTTTTTTCCCCTTAAGAGATTTACTGATAGTTTTACGAGCAATCCTGATGGCCGAGTTAATGTCTTGTGGTTTTTGCTTCCGTAATGTTTTTGTTGCTTCTTTAATTGTTTTATGAAACAGTTTTTTGTCGTTTATACGAATTCGGGATGATGGTCTTTTTCCATTTGTCCTTTTCTTTACTTCAACACCCATACCAAGTTTAGCTTTCGCTTTCATTGCGTTGGTGACGATATATGCAAATGTTTTTTCCGCAAGATTGCTATCGTTTGAAAGAACTCTTTCCCAAGCTTTATTTTCAAGAATTTTATCAGCTTGGTGTCTACTGCTTAATTCTTTGTTTTTAGAGTAAGCTATATCGTGATTTTTGCAAGCAGCATCCAGTAAATTAATTCCTTTATCTCCTCTAGCTAAACGCTTTTCCAATCTTGTGCCAGGTCCACAGTACTGATATCCAGGAAGATGTAATTCAAAAGGTAGAGAATTTATTGTCCTATTTAGTAAACCTTCACCAACGATAGTTTGTTTGTGACTAACACTTTTGTTATAAAATACAACCATATTACTTTAATCTGCAATAAAAGATATTGTTTGAAAATTTCACAAGTAGTTATTAAAATGCGCTTCGTAAAACAACATAAAAATATTTTAGTTCGTAATGCTGATATTTCTTCAATTGACAGTAAAAAATTAAGGCATAGTTCCTTGTTACCAAATTCTATTCGAGCATTAATAGTTGGTCCTTCAAATTGCGGAAAAACTAATGTCATGATTAGTTTGCTGGAAAGTCCTAATGGTCTCAAGTTTGAAAACATTTACTTATACTCAAAATCTCTATATCAACCTAAATATGAGTACCTAAAGAAATTAATTTCACCAATTAAAGGAATGGGATACTACACATTCTCAGATAATGAGTCCGTTGTTCCTCCTAGTGAAGCTAAAAGCAATTCAATTATGATTTTTGATGACGTTGCATGTGAAAAGCAGAACAATATACGAGCATATTTTTGTATGGGTCGTCATAAGAACGTAGACTCATTTTACTTGTGTCAAACTTACACAAGAATTCCAAAGCATTTGATAAGAGATAATGCTAATGTAATTATTATGTTTAAACAAGATGCGGCAAATATGAGACATGTATACGATGATCATGTTGCTAGCGATATGAACTTTGAGAAGTTTCAACACATTTGTCGAGAATGTTGGAAAGAAAAATATGGTTTTTTGATGATAAGTAAAGATAATGAATTAAACAATGGTCGCTATAGAAAGTCATTTGATTACTTCATCATAATATAAATTACTGTTTCATTAATGGTACCGTTTAGTATTTAATCTGGCTTTAAACTTTATACATGTCTTTGTTGTAAATGATCAGATAAGTAAAACCTGATCTGATAGCTGATAACCTGATCTGATAAGCTGATCCTATACCTGATAGCCTGACCTGATAGCTGATAAGCTGATCCTATACCTGATAACCTGACCTGATAGCTGAAAACCTGATCTGATAACTATCTAACTGACCTGATCTGATACCTGTTAAACTGACCTGATAACTAAAATGAATGAAAAACTTCTTAGAGACTTGGTGAGAACAAGAAATATATTGAAGAAAAAGCTCCGAAGTATAAAAACTGGTGAAATGAATACACATGAACAATTAAGAGATACATTCAAGCCTATCACAGAACCTTTAAAAGAATTTATCAGAAGCTCTAAATACATTGATAGACCGGTCGAAAGAGAACAGAATGACAAGAAAACTGAAATTGATGACAATGAAAGTTTTTCTCCCCAGAACTCAACAATGAAATTTGAATCGAGTACGCCCAAGAAACTAATTGAAGAAACAATGTTTAAACAGTCTAATAGTAAAAGCAGCAGTGATTATGATGAAGACGACTTTTACTCACAAAATTCTAATAATGAAGAAAGTTATCCCGACTTATCACTAATGCAATCAAGAAATGAACTAGATACTAACTACGGCCCACATAGAGATAATAATAACGAATGGAAATTTGGTAATAGTAACATCGAGTTTAATCAAGATAAGATACAGGTTGGTGGTCAAATATGGGCTCTTACTCCAGGGCTGTTTTCTTTGATGTTTCATAAAACACCAAAAAACTATGATAAATTTGAACTCGAAATCTATAAAAAAATATTACTTACTACCAATGCGCACAGGAGAGGCTATAAGTCTGATGGTCAAATAAAAGGGAGTAGAGCGTCCAAGTACAAACATATTATTGGAAAATTTTTTAAAGGGGAAAATCCTACGAGCTCATCAGATGTAACAAAAACTAATTATTTGGGAAGGGGTTTGATGCAGTTGAACCTTCATAATCCAAACTATATATACTGGGATGATCCAAACGAGTTGGTAGATCGACTTAGACTACTGCTTGCATCACAGTCTGCAGGTCATACTAATCACAACAACGAGATTGTCTCAATTATTGAAGAACTACGTGAAGCTAATATAATAGTGTAACCTATATACGCAGATCTTTTATTTATTTTTTTTTATATAAAGTATGTCTGTTGATAAATTTGGGCATTACATAAACGATAGAAGTGAAGTTATGTTAAACAAAAATGCTCCTAAGTTGTTGGGCTTTTTTCTGGATACGAACGAAAACCTTGATGTGCAACACAAGAGAATCAGAAATGTTGCAAACGCTCTGGAGGAAAACGATGTTATCAGTAAATTGTTTCTGCAAAATGAACTCAAAAAACAGCAAGAGGAAACAGCCTTGCAATTAGCAAAGGTTAATGCTCATTTGCAGGATATCAATAACAAAATGGATGAAAAGCTTTTAAGAAATCAAATATTTGTTGATCAGGAAATTGAAGAGCTAAGAGAAAAAATTTATAGAATCGAAAATTACGCTTTCGAATCAATAGGTAAAAGTACACCAAGAAGACCACAACACACTTAAAAAAGCGACTAGAGAAATTAAATGTCTTCAAAAAGAAATATAGTAAACGAACTGCATAAGCAAGCTCGAAAAAGTTTTGTACGTCGTAGAGTTGTAATGAAAGGAATAGATGATCTTTGGCAAGCTGATTTAGTCGAAATGGGAAATTATTCGGTAGACAACAGAAATTATCGATTTTTGCTAACTGTAATTGATACGTTCTCAAAATTTGCTTGGGCAGTACCCTTGAGAAGGAAGAATGCATTTGAAACAACACAGGCAATGGAGAACATTTTTACATCGGGACGAGCACCAAAAAATTTACAAACAGACGATGGTAAAGAATTTTTCAATAAACATTTTAGTCAGCTGATGGATCAATACAATATTAATCACTACTCAACATATAGCACTATGAAAGCCTCAATAGTTGAACGATTCAATAGAACATTAAAAGGAATGATGTGGAAAGAGTTTAGTTTTAATGGTTCCTACAACTGGCTTGATATATACAAAGATTTAATTAATGCATACAATAGAAAAGTTCATCGCACCATTAAAATGCCACCGATTAAAGTCAACTCAACAAATGAGAAGCAACTTCTAAATACAGTATACAGCCATTTAAAGATGTACAAAATGTCAAAATTTAATGCAGGGGACCATGTACGCATAAGCAAATATAAAAACATTTTTGAAAAAGGTTATACTCCGAATTGGACAACAGAGATCTTTACAATTAAGAGAGTACAAAATACATATCCTACAACATACATATTAGAAGACTATCGCGGAAATCCTATTAGAGGTGGGTTCTATGAAGAAGAACTTTCAAAAACCAGATATCCAAATACATATCTAGTTGAAAAAGTCCTTAAAACTAAAGGACAGAAGGTGTTTGTTAAGTGGCTGGGCTTTAGTAATGAACACAATTCTTGGATAACCAAAGATGAGATATTGTAAATTGAAGAAATAAATGTGCAACAACAACAACAATTGCATCAATATTTTAATTTAAATTTAATATAAGTATATATATAATAAATATGTAACTGATTCTTATAAATTATACTGTGTGCTTAACTTTATTTATTTACAATCAAACAGTCACAATGTCAATAACATTGACTCTGAGCTCCAATTCATCAGAGCTATCTGCTAATTATTTTCCTCCTATTGATTTAAACGGAAACTATGAATGTGCTCTAACTGATTTCCATTCATATAACAGTATCCCGAATGTAGACTCCTATAACAACATGTTTCATATAGGGGAACATGTAATTGAAATACCGATCGGATCTTATGAATTAAATGATATAGTTGACTATATAGAAAAAGAATACAAACGATATACGCCAGAAAACACAATTTGTATTGAAGCCAATAACAATACAATGCAAGTTAAAGTCAGCAGCTCTAAAGAACCAATATATTTTAATAATGAAAATACAATAGGTAGACTTTTAGGATTCAATAGCAGAATATTAACTCCAAACAAGGAACATTACTCCGATCTTCCAGTGAATATCTTTAAGGTTAATCTTTTGAGAATTGAAAGTAGTATTGTGGTTAATACTTATATGAATAATTCTAAAGCTCATACACTACATGAGTTTCCGATTAACGTACCTGCTGGCTATAAAATAGTTGAGATTCCCAAAAATCTTATTTATTTACCAGTAAACTCCAGAGAGATAAGTTCATTAGCTCTTCGCGTGGTCGATCAAAACGGCGACTTAATTAATTTTCGAGGAGAGGAAATTACAATACGAATACATTTAAGAGCAATTAAATAATGATAATATACAACAGAAATATATCGAAGAATACTACAGCAACATTTAATCCTCAAACATTACAACCTAAACAACAATTGAAAACATCTGTTCATCAAAAATCACTTACAACAGCAAACAAGAGTTTCCTCAAGTCTTTGAATTTGAAACTGAAATCAAAATGAGTTCAATAATAGATGTTTTAGATAAACCGTTATCTGACGAGAATATAATTAAAAAGGACTATCATACATACATACCATACCTTCAGTCTTTCAACAACAACGATGAAATAAGAATTTCAATACAAAATCAAGATTTATATGTGTTACCTAGTGAAAGCTACATATATGTGGAAGGATTTGTTGTAGACGAAAAAACATCGAAATCTACACCCAACTTTCAATTAAAAAACAATTTTGTTGCATATCTCTTTGACGAAATTCGCTATGAACTAAATGGTATTGAAATTGACCATACAAGATATTTGGGAGCCACTAGCACCATAAAAAATTTGGTTTCTTTATCACCTACGGAAAGCGTTGTGTTGCAAAATGCTGGATGGAATAAACTTGATAATATGACTCTTCAAAATGGACATTTTAATTTCTATGTACCACTTAAACTTCTTTTAGGATTCGCTGAAGACTACAATAAAGTTTTAATAAATGGTAAGCATGAGTTGATACTCTTGCGTAATAAGAACGACGAAGATCTTGTATACTCTAATGTTTCCACTGAGAAAGCAAAACTTACAATTTCACTAATATCATGGAGAATTCCACATGTTCAATTATCTGATCATAGTAAATTGAATATGATCAAAATACTTAACAGTGGTGCTGCTATACCAGTGGCATTCCGTAGTTGGGATTGTCATATCAATCCACAACTTAATACGGGTACAAGTCATATATGGAATGTTAAACTGGCTGCAAATAAAGAACGCCCTCGCTTTGTGCTGATTGCTTTTCAACAAGAAAACAAATTTGTTCATTGCGATCTTAGTAACTTGAAAGTACATTTAAACTCAACCTCTTACCCATATGACGATCTTAATATAAAATTTAAAAATGATCGCTATGCGATTCTATATGATATGTATCTAAGATTTCAACAAAGCTACTACATGAAACAACCCCAACCTCTTCTAACTGGCCAAGAGTTTAAAAATAATGCTCCAATTATTGTAGTAGATGTCAGTCATCAAAACGAAACGCTCAATACCGGACCAATCGACATAAAGATTGAATTTGAAACAGCAACTAATATTCCAGCAAAAACATCTGCTTATTGCGTTCTCATTCATGATCGCATAATAGAATACATACCAATAAAAGGTCAAGTACGGAAGGTCTTATAAATTAAATAGCATGGATGGTGATATTGTTTTTGTAGACTTGCAAGGTTTCAAAAATAATTCAAACGACTTCATCGCAAAAGAACTAGCTGTAGTTCTCAGCAACAACGAATGCCTCAATTTCATCATAAAACCGCCTTTTGATTTCGAATACTTATCAACCAAAAAGCAGAGAGAAGCAGTTTGGTTAACCAAAAACTATCATCATATTAAATGGAATGATGGATCAGTCTCAATTCAAAGCGTTTGCAAATTTTTAAAATCCAATATAAGAAATTCACAAATATATGTTAAGGGGGAAGAGAAAAAAAGATGGCTAGAAAAAATGATTCATCAAACAGTTCATAACATTGAAGACATTGGCTGCATTAATTTTAAACAAATGGAAACTAAGCACTCAAAATATTTCTATTGTAGCTATCACGACTATGGTGTTTGTGCCTTAAGAAATGCAATTTTACTTAAAAATGAATATGTTAACAAACTTTTAAATAAATGCTTATAAAAATTTAAATAAATGTCTTTTTATTTCAAATAAAAACATACATACATATTTATTTCAGAGAACACACAATCAAACAAGCACAATGGTTCATTCATTCTAACGGACAAGCAAAAATAGTAAACAATTATTATTTGTTTGCATGTACATGCGTAAATGAAAAAAATTTTTAGATATTTATGTACGCATGAATATGTACATTCTATCACATTTCATACTTGATCCCTTTGCGTACTCAAAATAGAAATGTCCACACATTGAAACCATAAAACCCGTCCACCATGTGGGCAGACACCTATCGCCACACACAGCCTGTCTGAAAGACAAACATTGCAATCGCCGCTCACAAAAGAACCCACACTTGAAAAAAACAAAAGAACCCATACCTTTCATCCAGAACACCAAATATAATTCATAGATGATCGTCAAGCATAAAATAAACACATTCAATATTAATATAAAAATAGTATTAGTATCAATATGAAGGAACAGTAAATTTTTTTTACAATGCCTTCAAGACGAGAATAATTGAACTATTGACTACATTCTAACATTGCACACAAAAACAAACAAAAAGAAAATAAAAATAAAAAAAATTCTTAAGTACACACACCAGAATTAAACAACCCAAAATAAAGGACAAAATCAAACTGTAGCAAAAAGAAAATATTCACAAAAAATTAGGGCGATCCATTTATACAACACTTTTAATAAAGGACACACCGACACAAACTCACATATGGACAGACAAAAAAATTCCCACGCTCACGTACCGACGGACATGTATTGCCAAGGTCACATATGGACAGACACAAATTCCCACGCTCACATACCGACGGACATATATTCCCACGGTCACATATGGACAGACACAAATTTCGAAGGTCACATATGGACAGACAAAAATTCCCACGCTCATACACCGACGGACTGATATTCCCACGGTCACATAGGGACAGACACAAATTCCCACGGTCTCATACGGACAGACAGAATTTCACACGCCTACATTATAAGAAAAAAACAACAACAATGTGAACCCCCTTATTAAACCGTGGGAAAATTTACACACACACACAAAGATCAAACCACTTGAACAATTTGGCCACTTAAAATTTTAAAATTTTGTCCTGAAATTTGAGAATTTTTAAGTGTAATTGCCCAAATTTGTATTGAAATTTGAGAATTTTTAAGTATTTTAATTGCCGTGGCTCATACATTCCTATACTACTTATATCATTCCGATAACAAAGTTGAAAAAATTAATGAAAAACTCCAAAATTACTTTAATATAATACAGGAATATGCTTATGATTGGAAAATGAAGATAAACATAAATAAATGTGAAACCATTCTTTTCCGACCTCCAGTGGGAAAGTGCAACTATAATGTTAGGAAGCACTGGAAAGATTTTAGTATAAATTCTTATGGCGGAATATATATCCAGAATAAACATTGTGTTAAGTATCTAGGAATATATCTAGATAAATTTCTATATTTTCATGATCACATCAATTCACAATTAATCAAAGCAAGAAAAGCCTTCTTTATGTACAAGTCACTATTTTATTCAAAATATATTAAGCCAAAAATTAAACTAATTTTATATCAATCTTTAATAAGACCAATACTTACGTACGCTTGCCAGATTTGGTTTAACGTTTCTCCTTCGTATATGGAAAAAATACGTATTTTTGAAACGAAATGTTTAAGGTGCTGTACTTCTCTTTATAGATCACCTAACAGTAATTATAAAAAATATATATCAAATAAACAAGTTTATTTCGTTTCAAAAATAAGTAGAATAGACAACTTTATTTTCCATCTTATTAGAAACCATATCTTGAGATGTATTAATTGCACAGAAAATAATTTAATAATGGCTCCATATTATGCGAATTATACATATATACAAAAATCCTTGCAAAGTGGGTACGTACCTCCTGAAGCATTTGTGTACCTCGATAGAAACGGATATCTACAAGACAGCAGTGGTATCCCCATATTTTATCACATATACATATAGAAGAGCTAATAATAAATCTATCCTTAGTAGAGAGCTCACTGTAGAAAATAACAGATTTGACACAAACATTTTTGTAAATGATAGAATTGTAAGAAACGGTATAAACAAGTATTGGTGGCTTACCGAATAACACATTATTTTATCCTACTGACTGTAACTTTGATCCTTGCTATTCAAAGAGTAATGTTTTTTTTCACATTTTTCATTACAATAATATTATAATTAAGATACATTTCCTCTGTATAAAAGACGATATAATAAGGTTGAAAAATATGATGATTATTGTATACAAGTACAAGATATGTAGTAGACTTGAGAGCCCGACAAGGGACAGCGTAAATATATATATATATATATATATATATATATATATATATATATATATATATATATATATATATATATTACATACTAGTTGTTTATTTATAGTTTAAGTTTACATTTAGAAATTTTGAATAAATAAACATTAAAAAAAAATAATATGTTCTGAATCGAATGAAACTAATTTGGAATTGATCGGAGCAAATTTGTGAATTTAAGTTCCATTTTTATGTGAAGGTATAGTAAATTACCCTCTTGGTCTGGCTAGACCACAAAGTATTATTTATGTGTTGTTTTTGATTTTTGCATGTGTTTTTGCAAAGTAAAATAAAACTATGTGGCTGAAAAATGAAATTACACCAGTGATGTCAAATGTGATTGTGTTGGTTAGATCACTCTTATCTCTTACATTCCCAGCGGGAGAAATGTGCTGTTGCGAGGCCTAACTAGTGGCCTTTTCTAAGAGTATCCTTTTATTTACCAATAATATCTTCTAATTTTATAAGTTGTAAAAAAGGGTTTCGAAAATTGCCAAGTGCTCAGATATTTAATTTTAAAATGTTTCTCCATTTTTAAGCTGAACATTTGGTTAGTTTATATACAAGAGAAACAATTTTTACAAAAAGTCTTACTTATGAATTAATTTAAAAGCTACTTTAAGAAATTTTCGAAAAGATGTACCTACATATGGTGGATCCAACTTATTTCAAACCTCTTATATGTATTGTATATATATATATTTATATAAATATATTAATTCTGTTTAGAGGCCTCAAAACAGGACTTGCGATACTTCCCGCTGAATGAGAGTGTTTTTCAGTAAACAATTATATTTTACGCTCTCAAAATAAAAGAGCGTAAGCGTACATGTGAGTTTTGCTTCCACAATTGTGTATGAGGCTGACATCACTGAATTACACACATTTGTGTTGTTATTGGTTTTTGTGTGTGTTGTAAAATGTTTCTACCTAGCAACTTGTACTAAAGCTAAGCATTCAAAAAATGTAAATCCTCTTCTTGGACAATGCGAACTAATAAATTTATGTTCAAATTCATTGTCATTTGTGCTTCTGAGTGGCAAGACTAGAAAACAAATATACCTGTGAACGTTTGTTTTCGAACTATAGAGTTATTGTTTTTTTATTGTGACATAATAAAAGAATAAATATATGGAAGGTGATAACATATCGGGATTGGATATTGTGGATATGGTATTGAATAAACCAGCCAGATTCCAGCGTTTAACAACTGCTGCAAAAAACGAGCTGAGGATAAGATGATGGCTTATCTATGTAATAGCGATGAAGATGAAATAGAAACATTTTCTGAAAGTGATGTGGAGGATGATTACGTACCAGAGACAATTGTGGGAGATTCTGCGTCTGATGAAGAATATTATGATATTATTGCTGAAAATGCTGAAGAATTTACAGATGATGAAGACGATGAGAATGAAAAAAAAGGCAGATGAAAATGCTGAACACGATGAAGGTAGAGGTGAGCAATATTCAAGTAAAGGTGGTATTATGTGGGTATCGCATCCACCGAAAACAGGCAGAAAACTCGCCCACAACATTCCTGTCGCTATGAAAACAGGGCCATCGCGCCACTTTCTACCTAATCCTGTTCAAATTTTTAGAGAAATTTTTACACCTGAAATGGTAAGTATTATTGTTCGTGAAACCAACCGCAAGGCACAAGAGGTTTATATTGCTTTTAATAAAAAGTACCCAACGAAACAAGCCATAGAATGGGAGTCAACTCACGAAAAAGAAATATATGCTTTTTTTGGATTGCTTTTGTTTGCCGGATTTTCAAATGTGCAACACAGCCTGTTAAAGAATTGTGGGCACCATATCACCATGATGTGTATAAGGCTGCAATGTCAAAAAAACGATTCATTTCATTGCTACGATTCATCCGTTTTGACAACGCAAACACTAGGCCAATGTGTCAAGAATTGAGCAAATCGGCAGCAATAGACGATTTTTGGTCAATGTTTGTTGCGAATTTGGAATCTTCCTACACTCCAGCAGCAAACCTAACAATAGATGAACAACTTTTTCCTTTTCCAGGACGTACGCGATTCACACAATACATTCCATCGAAACCAGCCAAATATGGCATAAAAATTTGGTGGATATGTGACTCAAAAACAAAATATCCCTTAAAAGACCAAATTTATACAGGAAAAACTTTTGACTTTTGTGATGGACTTATCAAGGAAGTATTTTCATAAAGGACGTACTGTGTATTGCGACAATTTCTTCACCAGTATGACGCTTGCGCAAAGGTTGATGGAAGTCCGCCTAGCTCTCGTTGGAACCGTTCGCGCTAATAAATCCTTTGTGCAATATTTGTTTAAAAAATCAAGTAAACGTCAAATGTGGGAAACTTTATTTGGTTACTATGAAAATAAATATGCCCTTTGTTCCTATGTACCAAAAAAAGGTAAAGCTATTACATTGTTGTCAACAGAGCATTATACAAATACTATCGAAGAAAACATAACAGCGGAAGATGAGCCAGGTAGAGCAACTAGACTGAACGCAGATAAAAAACCCAACCAAATTATTGACTATAACCGAAATAAAGCTGGAGTTGATAAAGGGTGTTTTTTTAAGCCCGATAGAAGTTTAAATTGTAAAAAATAACACAAAAAATTAAATTGTAATCAAAATTTTTTTTATTCGAAAGATCAATACGATATAACATTTGAAAATGATTTGGGGCATATGGGCACCGCGGCTGTTCTTGACGAAGTGCATTCTGGACGTCCAATTTTGGGCCACTTTTTCGAGCACTGCTGGCCGTATGTCACGAATAACACGAACAATGCTGGTCTCCAAGGCGTCAATTGTGGTTGGTTTATCAGCATAAACCAGTGACTTCACGTAGCCCCACAGGAAATAATCGAGAGGTGTCAAATCGCACGACCTTGGAGGCCAATTGACAGGTCCATTTCTCGAAATCAACTTATCGCCAAATTTTGATTTCAATAAGTCGATGGTTGCGTTCGCCGTATGGCACGTAGCGCCATCCTGTTGAAACCACATCTCCTCCGGATCAATGTCATCCATATTTTCAAACAAAAAATCATTGATCATGGTGCGGTAACGATCTCCATTGACCGTAACGCGATCTCCGGCCTCATTTTTGAAGAAATAAGGTCCGATGATGCCACCAGCGTGAAAACCGCACCATACGGTGCATTTTTCTGGATGTAATGGAGTCTGTAGGGTCTCTTGTGGATTGGTCTCACTCCATATGCGGCAATTTTGCTTCCACAGTTCGACGAATGGCTTGTTCAGATGGACGATTATGTACGCCATACAAATGACGAAGTCGTCTATAAGTTGCGCGAATCGACGACTGATTTTCAAAGTAAATTTGGATAATTTCGTAGCGTTGTTCAAGCGTGTGTCTATTCATGATGATTTGTCAGAGTATACTGAAACAAATAAAATAAAAGTTTCATCAAAATTTAATTTTTTGTGTTACTTTTTACAATTTAAAGTTCTATCTAGCTTAAAAAAACACCCTTTACAATGGACCAGATGTTATCATACTATAGCTGCAAACGATGAACCAACCGTTGGTCATCAGCCATGTTTTACAATATGTTGGACATATCTGGTTTAGCTTCGTTTTTGATTTATAAGGACATAGTAAATTTAAAACAAACAGATCGTCGTCGCCGATTTCTTGTCGAATTAGTGAATCAGCTGGTGCTCCCACAAATGGAGCTACGAAGTACCAATTCCTATGTAATGCGTTTTCCACACATCAGAAATGCTTTGGCGAAATTCAATGTTTACGTAAGAATACCCCTTATAAATACATACGTATAAAAATCTAATATTAAAAATAAATTTTTCAGGGCCAACCACAAAAATCCTGTGAACCACCAACCCCATTGCAGTTGGAAACAGTACCTTTTCCAACCTCTTCAAAAAACCACCGACCATTATGCGTTAAGTGCAATATAACAACGAAAACAAAACGTAAAACTCGCTTCAGCTGTGGTAAATGTGGAAAAGCAATGTGCCTGCAGCATGGTAAAGAAAATAAAAACTACATTTGCGACGAATGTCATATAGAATAATATAAAAATATAATATATTTATATAACAAATTCATATATTTTAAAAAATAAATATTTGTTTAATAAAAAATATTCCTATTTACTTTTTATTTAATTGGGTTTTTTTAGCTTTTGCACTGTGGTCTGGCCAGACCAAGAGGAGAACTTAGTGGAAAAAGTTACCGATAATCCTAAGGTTAAATTAGTATCCCCACATTTCGGGAGTAATGTGTATTCAAAGGGTGGGGGAGTTACATGTTCAACCACCATCCCTAATTATACTTTATTATTATATTTGAAATGTATATGTGTATATATATTTTTAATTATATTTTCATTGAAATTACTATTATTATTTTTATGTCAACATATTAAGTTTTCAATCAAGAAACATATTTTATATTTGTTAAAAAAAATATGTTAGAAAAATAATTTTAAAATAAAATAATAAAAAATAAATATTTAAATATATATTAGTATTCAAACATTTACAATATATATGTATTAATATATTGAAGATTGTCTTAAGGACAATTAGTTACCGGGGTTACTCTGTAATGGCTTATGAAAGGAATTGTTTCGCATCGCATTACAAATGCTTTCAGTTTTTCATGCGCATCGCACTACAGAGTAACCCCCCAGTTGCCTACAAAAATACATAGTGCCGAAAAGTGCATATCGCACACTAAATGCAAAAGGGTCACAATTAAATATAGTAAAATTTTCAGGAGAGACAAAAAGCTGTTCACCGTGCATAAGCAACACACTTAACATAAAAATGGACAACTGTATTTTTCCAGTTATAGAAGATAGTGATGTGAAAGAAATTTTTGCAATAGTTAGAGATGTGTACTCTGAATTAATTTATGGAAAAAAGTCAGTTTTGGAAAATTTTGAGTTGTGACCCTTTTGTATTTAGGGTGCGATATGTACTTATATACATTTGTCTATCCAACTCTTTTTCTTGTTGGTAGTGGATGCAATATTTTTATAACAAGAACATTTTGAGACCAAATGCATAACTGGTTTTATTTAGTATTTGCAATTGATTTCTTAATACTCTTCAAAAAAGTGCAAGGGTATATATAGGTATGCCATTCCGTGTGTAACTTCCTCAATCTTAATATGGCATCCCACTTAGTATATATACTCTGTAAGTGAAATCGGGTTTCCTAAGCCCCCAGAAGAGCTAGAGACTTCATTCATCATTTTATTCCAGGGATGGGCAATTGATTTTTTTGGCACATAAAATTAAATTATTTTACATAAAGTCGAATTATTATTTGTCAGTCCGTTTGTAACGCAGCGAAATATGCACCTGAGACCCCATAAAGTCTATATATTATTGATCAGTGATGAAATCTAAGACGATCTGAGCATGTCCGTCCGTCCGTCTGTGGAAATTACGATTCAGTCCAAATGAAAAGAGCTAGACTCTTGAAATTTGGTACAAATATATCTTGAAGGCCAGCACAGGTTAAGTTCGGAGATGGTTTAAATTGGGCAAGAGGGAAAAAAGTTCCCCTGAGAAGAACTAAACCAACCTCTAAAAAACAAAAAAAATTTCAAAGCTTTTTTGTAATTCTGTTAAGCAAATGATATATTTTTGGTAAAGAAAGTCCAAAGCGTTAAATTTGAAGCAATAAAATAAAATAAAAAATAACTTTTGGACTCCGCCCCATTTAGTGGGCGTTATTATTTGCAAAAAAGTGTAAAAATTTAACAAATTGTTTTACTTAAACCTACATTCCTTAAAAATAACAATTTTAAGCTTGAATGACAAAGCTGAGACGTAATCCTCTCCAAAGCGACCCCACAAAGTATATATATTCTTGATCAGTGATGAAGTCTTAGACGGTCTAGCTATGCCCATACGTTCGTGTGTGGAAAACATGATATTGTTTATTTTTGAAACCCGTCGTCTTTAGTGGGCGTTGACGTATGATATTATATAAAGAAAATCTGTTCCACAAAGTTAAATATTTTAAAATTACTTACTAAATATTTGGAGGGTATTTAAGATTCGACCCGGTCGAATATAACATTTTTGCTTGTTTTTCAAATAAAATTTGTATTGAAATTAAAAAAAAATCGAAATTTCGATTCCAGGTTTAGGATATTGAAATATTTTTCGGTCATTGCAGGTGTTAAAAAAGGTTAGAAATTTTAATATTTTGTTAAGTGAAACCATTTTACACTTCACTAAGAATTGAATTGCTGTTAAAAATTAAAAATCTATAATAATCCATGATTGGAGAAATGGTATTTTTTTTTTGCATATAAAATAATCAAAAAAGTTTCTACTTTGATTTTTTTTATCTTGGCCCAGCACTCAGGGTATGACCCTTACATTAGCTGTGCATTGCGATAGAACAGAAAGGAGGGGATAGTATTGAGGAGACAGATGAAGAAAGATGAGAAGATAGCTATTTTTTTTTATTTCAACCTTTTTACTTCGCCGGCTAATATTTTGCTACAGGACCGACGAAGGAGAGTGCTCTGCATTAAGTGCATGATAGTGTCAGTTGCTGCTAATTATGTTTAGTGACCAATGCTATGCCTTTGTCATTGAAAACAGAATGGCAACAACTAACACAACCATGCACTAATGCTGATCAGAAGAATTCAACACAATATTTAATGACTCAGCGCGGGGTTGAACTCAGGACCCCTCCGCTTCATAGTTTCGTCTTCTACTACTTAAGCCAACAGCAATTAATAAAAAAAGTGTTCATCTTTGAGAAATAATTAAATTGGTACTTAAAATAAAATACAAAAATAAGAATTCGATTCCAGGGTTTTTCCAGAATTTTTTGTTACATAATATAACCATAAGCTCCCAATTTTGTTTTTTAGGGAATTAAACCTGCTTTATACTTCGCGAAGAATCAAACTGGTATTAAAAACAAAAAATAAAAATTCGATTCCATGGTTGAAAAATCTAATTTTTTGGTATATATAAGTAACCACATAAGTTACTAATTTAGTTTTTTTTAATTAAGCGTTTTTTATACTTAAGGAAGAACAACATTCGTGTAAAAATTCATAAAATTAAATATTCGATTCCTGGGTTGAAGAACGACATATCTTTTGGTACATATATGTAGCCGTATTAGTTTGTAATTTTTATTTATTTATTTATTTCTGCAATTTTATTTATTTATTCTTCTGGTTTTTTTGGCCTCTTTTTAATTATTATTCTCTTAAATTTTTAATTATTATTCTCTAATATTTTTGAGCTTAAGGTATCTGTTTACAGCAGATACGCCCCTTTATAATACACAGTTCTTAAAATTTGCTTTGTTAAAGTTTATTTTGTATGTATGTATATATATATATATATATATATATATATATATATATATATATATATATATATATATATATATTATATTTTATTTATATTTTAGACAAAAGAATTATATATATATATATATATATATATATATATATATATATACATATATGTATATATATATATATATATATATATATATATATATACATATATAATAACAGGCCTTTCTGTTTCTTCGCATTTGATTTACCTTTTATTAAAATTACATGCATAAGTTTTAATAAAACAAAATATAATATTAAATAGAAACCAAACTAAAACCTTTTAGTTCAGAGTTTATTAGTCAAAAAGTTATTATCTATCATTACAGCTTGGTTTTATTCTATCTGGAATAATAGTTGTTCGCAGTTACTGCGATCAACGATCATTCCCGATTCGTACAATATTTCTCTTAAAAATAAAAGTGTTCAAACATTTCTCTTAAAATTATATTAACACTCGACAGAGGATTTAAATTAAAAGAAAATCAAATGACAAGAATGTTGTGAATAATAATTCACAAACAGAAACAACCATTCGAGAATCAAGTTACGGGAGTCAAAGAACAATTCTTATAAACTTAAACAATTACTCAAATTACAACTGAACATTTCTTCATATTAGTCATGACAACATCGTTGGGTAAAACTCCCCCAGACGAAGATTGGCTCCCAATATCTGAAGGACAATTGGGAAACGATATAACTCCTCTGTCCACTGTTTTTTCGGACCTGAATTTAATGATCAGGCAGATAATGATTAAAATTGTTACAATTATGATTACAATATACATATATGATTACATTAGCTGTTTTTTGATTGTGTCTTAATTCATCTATATATATTATATTTCTAATGTGTTGATAACTTAAATATTTTATTGATAATTTTTCCTCAAAATTTATTTGTATTTCCTTAGGGAAGTTAGGTATTATTATACTTTCAGTATATGTTCTTTTATCATACCATTTTTCAAGAATCTCAATTTTACATTCTTCAATTTTTATTAAGAAATGACCGGTAAGTACAATAGGTATATCATTACAAGTTTGATTAACCGTTACATTATTCATATTTATAGCAAATAACAAATCGGAGTCCACTTCAGTAATGGATGTGATTGCATTTTTTTGGTACTCACACAACATTTTCTTATCATTTAACATGTTCTCAATACATTTATCCTTCAAAACAGTAAGATTTTTCTTAAAATTAGTTGCAAAATATATTTTATTATTCCTTGAAATATATCTATTTTTATCTTCACTTAATTCCAAATTATTATTATTTGGGATTGGTTGGATATATAAGGAACTATAAAGTTCCTGGGTTAGTTGAGGAATTTGGATTATTAACAGTATGTTTCGTTTATTAGTTGCGATAGTCATTTTTACGTTTTGTAATTTTTCGAAGGTAATGTTGTACTTTATTATTTCTTCATCAGTTATTACGTTTTGGCTCAAAAGTCCTAGTCTCGATGTCAGTATTATTCCCTCAATTTTGTCAATTATCCTTTCAAGCTCAGCAATTTGAAAATTTAAATGTGTCTTCTTTCTTTCGAGATTTTTACCAACTGTTTCGTTATTGATATTTATGTATTCCAAATAATCCTTTTTTGCTTCCAAGTCATAAATTTTTGAAAGTTTTGCAAGTTGCTCATCAAAATGCTGATTTATTTCAATCTGGCTATTAGATTGCTCAATTACGTCATGTGTGTTTCTTTCCATTCTCTGTAATGTTTCTTCTATCTTTTTTCTGTCTTCGTCATCCATTGTTCCGAATAAGTATTTCATTCCCGTACCAAAAACATTTATAAGCCCTCTCTTTTGTCTATGAGGAGTAAGACTTTTCAATGATGTCCTTAAGTGCTGTATCTTATGGTTCAGAAACTCATCATTCAGTTCAGTCACGTTTTTCTCTAGATCCCCAATATTTCTTCATATTTAGTAGTATTAAACAAATGCAAAATGTTGCAATAGCCATCAATCAAATGTTTCTGTCCCAACTTTATCATGCTGAATCCGTTTCCCATAGTCAGATCTCTAAAATCAATTCTCTGACCGCGTGTCACGCAGGCCGCAAACAACATCAAAGCCACCAACAACATCTTCCGAGATTGCATCATCGATATAATTGTCCGTAGGGTCAACCAGAACGTCCAAAGGTCTAAAAGTATTCCTGCTACGTATTAGTTGGTCCTTATAAAGCCTTTGGTTTTTATTCTGATAATTTTTGTTATCTAACCTATTCAGTGTCACTTTTTCCTGTCTTGCATCTGTCTTATGTGCTCTAAAGTCTTTTTTAAAATTTTCATTTACGTCTTGATCCTTGCGATTTTTATTAATGTATGCTAGATTTTTTTCTCTTCTTTTTTCAATTATTTGTCTAATTTTTTGGTTCTCTAACGGGTTATTATTAAAATGAATCTCTATAGGTTTCCTGCGCGTGGTCAGATGAAAAGTGTTATTATAAATGAAATTTGCTTGCATTGGCAAATCCACATTATAAACTATATCTGATGTTTCTTCTCTTTTCCTCAATATTCTAATATTTTCATTCAGACTGCTATGAAATCTTTCTATATCAGAATTTCCTGTATGTCTGTAAGGGGTCGTAAAATGGAAATCTATATTATTTTTTTCCAAGAAGTCCCTAAAAAGGGATGAAGTAAACCCTGGTTCATTATCTAGAATAAGCTTTTTAGGAGTTCTCATTAAGTTAAATAATATTGTGAAATGTTTTACAAAATTAAGCGGTGTTCCGTCTTCAACTTTCTGAATCAGAGCATACTTAGAGAACTTATCAATAAGCGTAATGTATGCGTTTCTTGGGTACATATACCAAATATCCGTATGGTAAATTTCATGTGAAGATGACGGAGTTTCCGTCTTTTCGAAAGGTAATTTCAAAGGTCTTCGTTCAATTTTATAATTGCATATCTCACAATTATTTATAACTTTCGTTATTTCTTTTTTCAAATTAGGATAATAATATTTTCTCTTGAGTTCAAAAAATGTCTTGTCTATACCCGGATGGTTATTTTCATACTTATGATGTCTCATTATTACCTCTAATAAATCTTGTTTTTTAATGTTCTCCAGTAGGGTATAAGTTTTATATATTTTAAATCTCTTAATATTTCTTGATTTCCTTACCTCCTCCTGGATCATAACATACAAATCCTCAACATCACAGAATATTACAACGTTTTCTTCTTTTTCGATTAAATTCATTATTTTTCTCAAAACCTCTTTAAAATCATCCACACCTATTCCAAACTTATATAATTTTTTATTGAACTGAGTTTTTTCCTCATAGGAATCTTTTTCTTGTCTCTCAATCAAGATTTGTTTGTTAGCGAATTGCAGAGGACTTTCTGTCACCGGGATATGATCCATTCCATCATCCTGAGCGCTATGCACGGTTGGAATTGGGGATCCGACCCTATTTCTATTCATTCTTTTTTCCACCCTTTGTTGAGAAACTTCTCGCTCTATCATTTTAAAATTTAATTCTTCTTTTTTGTGAACACGTAAAAAGTGTCTCTTCACGCCTACCTTGCTTTCAAAATTCCTTTTACACAAGTTGCATTGAAAGATTTGTCCACCATGTTTTTGTTTAATGTGTTGCTCCAAAACAACTTTCCTTTTATACACCTTTTGGCAAACGTTGCATTCGAAAAAATTTATTTCTGCAACGATTCTTGACAAGGCATCTGTCACTTTATTTTCTTTGCCTTCTACATGTTGGATATCAAACTCATATTCATTGAGCTTAATTTTCCAACGAACCAACTTTGAATTGGGCTCTTTGAGTGATGCCAACCATACTAAGGGTCTGTGATCAGTTTGCAATCGAAATTTCCTACCATAAAGATAGTGTCGAAATTGCTTACAAGCCCAAACCACAGCTAACAATTCTTTTTCAATTGTACAATAGTTTATTTCGTGTTGGTTTAAGGTTCTCGAAGAAAAGGCTAATGGTCCATCTTCCTGCGACAACACGGCACCGAGCGCAAAATTACTTGCGTCAGTAGTTAGTACAAATTCCTTTCCGAAATCTGGGTATCTTAACACCATATCCGATGTCAATATTTTCCTCATCTTCTCAAAAGCCTGCTTGTAATCGGAGTCAGCTGCATTGATTTTGCCGTCTTTTTTGAGCCTAAGGGTGAGAGGCTTTGCAATCTTGGCATAATTTGGTATAAACTTTCTGTAATACCCACTCAAACCCAAGAATGACTGGAGTTGTTTTACTGTTTTCGGTATTGGAAAACTCTTAATACATTCTATTTTTTTGGGGTCTGGCTTAATGCCCTCTGTGGTTACCACGTGACCAAGAAAATTGGTCTCTTTTTGCAAAAAATCGCACTTATTTAAAGAAACCTTTAAGTTGGCTTTCTGTAGTGTACACAATATCTTCGACAAATTATCCAAGTGTTCTTGAAGCGAAGTTCCAAAAACCAATATGTCGTCCATATAAACGACGCATATCTTATTAATGTAATTCCTCAACACAGTATTCAGCATCCTTTGAAATGTAGCCGGAGCATTTTTGAGGCCAAATGGCATACGTCTAAACTCAAAATGACCATCATTTGTTGAGAAAGCAGTTTTTTCCTGGTAGTTTTCATCGACCTCTACTTGGTAAAAACCTTTGCTCTCCCAGCTTATCCAATACATCTTCGACAACCGGTATTGGATATTTATCTTCTCTAGTTATAGCATTCAATCTTCTATAATCAACCACAATTCTCCACTCCCTATTTCCTACTTTATCCTCCATTTTTGGGACAACCCAAATAGGAGAATTATAGGGTGAATTACTTGGAACGATAATACCTTGCTCCAACATTTCATCCATTTGTTTTTTAACCTCATTTCTATGTATCTCGGGATATCTATATGATCTGATGTAAACCGGATTTCCAGTATTTGTTGGTATTGTATGTTTCACTTCATTTGTAAATGTCAAACTATCTCCTTTCTTGTAGAAGACATCCGAAAATCTTTTAATGACTTTTCCAAGCAATCGATTCTCTTCTTTGTTGAGGTGTTCTGTTCTTAATTGGTCAAATATTCCCAATTCATCCAAGTGGTGTAACTCGGGTAAATTTTCTATTTCTACTGTATAGTGTATAGTCTCAATTGGATGTTCTTTTTCGTCTTGGCCCTCAAAGTATATGGGTATCTCCTGTTCATTTATCGTTATAATCTGTTTTCTGTAGTCTATAAACGCCATTATTATTTCTTAACAATGTTGAACCAAATATTCCGTTAAACATTGGATGAAAACTAATGACCTTAAAAACTTCATCTTTTTTAAGGCGAATTTGTAAAGAGTCTTTATGGAATTTAGCTTCTTCATTAATTACCAAAAAACCTGAAGCTGTTTTGATTTTCTGTGTTTTTTTTAATTTTTTTATATATTCCGGAGGATAATGATTTTTTTCAATAATATTTTCTGTAGACCCGGAATCGATTAGAATTCTTGTGATTCGAGTCTTTCCCCTGAACAAGATATAGGGTAGTTTATATTCGGAGGAGTCTCTGTGTGAGAGGCCGTAAATCGAAAATTTTGAGGCTGTAAAGTCTGTGTGTTATCTATGTGGTGGTTTTGTCTATAAGTCTGTCCGCTGATATCCATTGGTTCTGTTCCGTTTCGTATACTGATACGGAAAATTTCTATTAGTATGAGTATTTTGATATCTGTTATAATTAGGATTGGAGTAGTTAGGATTTGAATTGGAAGCTCGATTATTGGGATTGGGGTATTTAAAATTTTTCTTAGGATTTAGGTTATTAGTTTGATTAGTATTTTGGTTTCTTAATTGAAAGCCTTGAGTCTGAACATATTTTTTATTACAGTTTATTTTATTTTTTTCACTTAAGAGTAAGTTAGATTGACATAGCTCATGAAGCGCTTTTTCCAATGAATCTGGCTTAAGAGCATAAAGAACTGTTTTTAAATTTATAGGTAACTTATTCATAAAGGTTTTCAATGCAATTCTATTATTATGATTAATCTCGGTCATGTTGCCGTCTAATCTCTGTCTCTGATTTAAAAAGGAAATCTTGGTTTGAATGAAGTTATAGAACTGTAGGACGTCTCCTCTATACTGGGCGCTTCTCAGTTCTTCATAAAGTAGTTCGGCAGAAGTCAATCCACCAAAATTAAGTTCCAGAAGAGACTTAATCCCATTCCACGTAGTTAAATGGGGATGAATCTCCCAAACCAATCTAGCCTTTCCTACGATTTTACTTTTAATCACTGACAAAAACATCCTTTGCGAAGTCGGACTATAATCCGACATACACGAGATTATATTATATATGCTCTCCAAAAACGGATAAAGTTCTTCCTTTCTTCCGTCAAAATTAGAAGGTTAGGTTAGGTTAGGTTAGGTTAGGTTAGCAGGTTGCTGGTAAAGGAAAGAAAAGAGAGTCCAGCCCACTTGGGTCCAATTATGTTGATCCCTTTGTGATACCTGTATTAAGGAAGAGTGAAAAGATAAGAGATGAGGAAGAAGTAGGGATAGTCGAAGTTAAGGTAAGAAAGATAGTAAAGAAGACAGTAAAGAAGAAAGTAAAGAAGAGAATGGGATACATAACCAACAGCTATGGTCGTGCATACACGTCCCAGGGGAGTCAGCTGCCGAACCAGCCACTGCTCCTAATAAAGAGACTCAGGTATCTTAGCCCTATTTCTGATATCTCCGAAATGTCTCCAAAGCGTGTCCTGCCCAGAGACTGCAGGCGCTGCTCCTCCAGAGCAGGGCAGAAGCAGAGGAGGTGTGCAATGCTTTCCTCCTCCTCCTCATCATTGCAAATGGAGCAGTAGTCATTATAGGGAAGACCCATGCGCCTGGCATGGATCCCAAAGGTGCAGTGACCAGTAATTGTGGCCACCATATTGCGTAGATGACCTCTTGCGAAGTTCAAAAGATCCCTCGTCCTCTTAGAGTCCAGGCGGGGCCATAAGACTCTTGATATTTCGCAAGTGGATTCTCTGAACCACCTGTCCTGAGCTAATTCGAATAGTGCAGTATCAATGCGTCTCCAGCAGGATGAGAGTGGAATGCCACTTAGTTGGTCAATGTCGGCCTCCTGAAGTGTGGTTCCTCTCCCCGCCAGTTCATCCGCCTTAATATTGCCCATGGTGGTCCCATGTCCCCGCACCCAGTTCAAGGTGATGCGTGAATGTTCCGCAAGTCCGTCAAGGGCTCCGCGGCATTCCTGGACAAGTGGGGATGTGCTATACACCCCCGTAAGAGACCTTATTGCAGCCTGACTGTCGGTAATGAATTGGATGTCCCGGTTCGATATCCGATAAAACCTTAGCCACAACGCTGCCCTTTTGATGGCAGATATTTCCGCCTGTAAAACGCTACATTCATCCGGGAGTCTGAAGGACATCTCGATTCCAAAGTCTGGAATAAAGACACCCCCACCGACCCTGCCCCCCCGTTTGGAACCGTCCGCAAAAATCTGTACGGATCCGTGCAATGGGGAGAACCCTTCCGCCAGAGAAAACCTAAATTTCCTACTGAGGTAGGGTACCGGAGTGCAGTAGTCGATAAGATGCGGTAGGTTACCCATCGTGTCCAAAATGCTAGCATGACCCCATGGTCTATGGGTCATGACTGCGGTGCGTAGAGCCAGCTTCCTAGCAGTCAGGTCCGCCGGAAGCCAGCACAGCACGGCAAAAAGCGCCCTTGTTGGCGTCGTTCTAAGAGCACCCGTTATCATAAGTGCCATTCTGCGGAGAACCCTCTCCATGTTGGATCGGTTCCTCGCCACGTCCAGTGCTTTCCACCAGACCACAATACCATAGAATAGTATAGGTTTTATCACAGTCTCTAGTATCCAATTTACCCCCTTTGGGCTTATGCCCCAGGTAGGGCCAATTGCTCTCCTACAGACATAGAGGCTTTCTTCATTCTTTCCTGGACATTAGAAGTCCATAATAGCTTACTATCAATCACAACACCCAAGTATTTGACTTTATCCGAGAGGTCCAAGGTAATGCCATTCAGTCTTGGGTGGATGAATGAGGGAATCTTGTACCTTCTCGAGAAGAGTACCAGTTCCGTTTTTGTAGGGTTGACGCTGAGTCCGCTTCTCAAACACCAATCATTAACCCCTTTTAATGCTGTCTCCAGCCTCCGTGACATAGTGTCAAGATGGAAACCCGATATTGCCACTGCAACATCATCTGCATATGCTACAGTCTTAATATCCATGGTCTCCAGACTTCTAAGCAGCAGATTCATCGTTACATTCCACAATAAGGGTGACAGTACCCCACCCTGCGGTGTTCCCCTGTGGGCCCTCCTGGTGATGGTGGCTGTACCTAAGGTGAAGGTAATAATTCTGCGTGAGAGCAAATTTTCAATAAGCCGAATGGTCGTCCGGTCAATACCCAGCTCGCCTAGAGCGTGAATAATTGACATCGGATCAATGTTGTTAAAGGCCCCTTCAATGTCCATAAAGGCGGCCATAGTATACTCCTTGTGCTCCAGGGACTTCTCTATATGTCCCACGAGCGAGTGAAGGGCAGTCTCAGTCGACTTGCCTTTGGTGTAGGCATGCTGAGACGCGGAGAGGATAGAGTGATCTATGGATGTTCTTATGTGAACATCTATAACCCTCTCCAGTGTTTTCAAAAGGAAGGATGTCAGGCTTATGGGTCTGAAATCCTTCGCCTTAGTGTGCGAAGTCTTCCCTCCCTTAGGAATGAAGATCACGACGCATTTTGTCCAGTTTGTTGGAATATATGACCAAAGGATACAAGCTTTCTATATAGCTAGTAGCCATGGAACTACGAGAGCTGCGTTCCGTTGCAGGTCCGCGGGTATAATGCCATCCGGTCCTGGAGATTTGAACGGATGGAAACTATTAATGGCCCAGCATATCCTTTCCGCATCCATGTCAATGGAAGCAGAAGGCTGGCTGTGTGAGGGGTATACCTGCGGTATTACCACATCAGATTGGGAACCCGGGAAGTGGGTGTCCATAAGAACCTCTAACGATTCGATACCATTAGTGGTCCAGCTGCCGTCATCCTTGTGGATGTAGCCGGGTATCGACGGCTGTTTGGCTAGGATCCTACGCAATCTGCATGTCTCGGAGGTAGATTCTACACTGGTGCAGAAGCTCCTCCAGGTCTTGCGTTTTGCGTTCCTGACCTCATTCTTGAATCTATTCAAGGAGGCTTTATAGAGTGTCCAGTTTCCCGTTCTCTTTGCCTCGTTGAAAAGCTTGCGGCAGTTCCTCCTGGTGACTGCTATATCATCAGTCCACCACGGAGGTCTTTGCTTGTTACGCTGTACAGATGGCCTACAAGATAGGCCTGTGGCCATCTCAAACGCATTCGTCAGTGTGTCCACTGCCTTGTCAATGTCCGCAGCTCCCCTATGGTTGGAGGATGCGCAATAGAATTGGTGAGGAGAGAGCTCTGTTCCTCTCAATTTGTTCTACGTCTGTTGACGCATGCTACTACCTAAATTGCCAACCGCAAAGGTTAGATAGCGATGGTCCGAGAAGAAACAGTCAGAGGAGACCTTCCAATCTCGTATTAAACTAGCATGTCTTGCACTTATAAGTGTTATATCTAACACCTCCTGTCTGTTTGATACGATAAAAGTTGGTTCTGAACCCTGATTTGACACCACTAGTTTGTTTTCTAGAATGAAATCAAAGATACACTCACCCCTTTCATTTGTATTTGTGCTGCCCCAGATATGGTGGTGCGCATTTGCGTCGGCTCCAAGTATTATGGGAGTGCCTTTTGCATTTGCAACCTGAACCAAGTTGCGGACCAGTTTGTTTGGAGGTGGGCCCTGGTGATCGTGGGCCATATAGCAGGAGGCAAACCACACGGAGGTTTGTCCCGTCTCCCAGGCTGCAGTCACCGTGTCTTCATCACTATAATTAGATAGAATGAAGATATTCAGGTTGGCTTTCGCTAGAATGCAGGATCTAACGTTTTTTCATCATTACCTGAGTTTTTGGCATACAGCAGTTTGTAGCCCTTTACGCCGAGACCAAGAATTTTGCCTTTGGAGGTCCATGGTTCCTGGATCAGCGCGATATCCTCTCCGCTCTCAGAGAGCCGGAGGGTCAACGCAGCAGAAGCTGCCTTGCAATGGTGAAGGTTGATTTGGATAACCTTCGCCATTTTAAATATCCGGGTCATAGTTGACGACGATTTCCGCGACCTCTGGATTTGGGTCCAGAATCGCGTTCTCGTCTTCCGCGAACTCCAGTCTCTCTAGGAGGTCTCCAAGCAGACATGAGTCTGCTTGGGAACATCCCGAAGTTACTGATTCCGCGGTGTCGACTATGCCCTCCATTTCGGTAGCCTTGGCTGACGCTTGCGACCATTCCGTTCGGTCGGGGTTTTCGGGATCGGGTTTGTCATCACCCCGGTATATACGGAGCCTGATGCCCATGAATCCATAGTACACCAGGCCCTGCCTACCCCGGAGTAGAGACAACGTCTCCTTGTTAAGGACCACGATCGCCTTCCTGCGGGCACCTACCGGCTCGAAAACCTTTACTACCCTCCAGTCACTGGTAAGTAGGTCTGGGTTTCCTCTCCGGAAGATGTCTAGGATTTCCGCAGGGTCGTGTGGTTCCGCCGGAATGATCGCAATTGCTCTCGGTCGGCGGGGAATGTCGCTGACCGAGATCAATTCCAACCTCGCGCCCGACCACACTTCCCCTAGGGACTCAATCAGGTTCTTAAGCTGCGATGTCGACGGCTCGTCCCTACATGAGACCAGTTTGACGTGGCCCTGGAACCAGCCGGCATCTGTAAATTGCGGCGAGTGCCCTTGAATCCCCTCTGGATTCTGCAGGTAGACATTCAGTAATCTTTGACAGATCAATCCCCATTTTTCGTGGTTGATTGAGCCGTCGCTGTTACTGCGGTCAACAATAGCCCTTACCAGCGGGTTTCTTGCAACTTCGCTGTAAGGCCTATTTATAACCGTAGCCTCCTGCCTGGGTCGCTTGCTCGATGGCTGCATTTTTTTCTGCTGTTACGGCTCTTCCGCTGAGCGTTGCCTTTTTGGCGCTGAACTAGTGAACGTTTCAGCATTGGAGCCGCTTTGGGCAGCCAGACGGGCCTTGGCCCATGCCAGCGCGGATTTCTCCTCACTGGTTAGGTCCTTGGCTTGTTTTTTGCCTAACTGCTCGATATGGCGTCGAGCAGCCCGCTCTTCAGCGAAGGCTTTCCGCGCATCGAATTGTCGATTGCGCCCTTTCTTATCATTTAAGACAGCTGCTCGTGCCTCAGCTGTGTTTGAGGCAGCCGGTGCAGCTGCTGATGTGGTTTTGGCGGGTGCTTGTGGCACTGGTGAATTTACTCCAGCTGGCGCACCCACCAATTTTGAAATTGGTGCTTGTGGCACTGCCGGAGTTTTTCCGGTTGGCGCACCTTTGCTGGCCTTAGCCTTTGCTGCTGCAGATGTACTTGGGCTTACGTCCAAGGACACGCTGCGTTGCAATCTAGCCTTCCCTAGTGGGAGGGCTAGCGGTTTATTTAGTTTTGTTTTTGTTTTAGTGTCAATTTTGTTCCCACGAGTTGCGCCTAACAGGTGGACCACCCACCGCAGTGACGGCATGCCGTGGGTTAGGCAACTATATTTGGTTACAACCGACCCGTGCCCTGGCGTCGGAGGGGAACTGTTAGAGACTAGTCCTCTTTAACCACTAACTAGCCATTCAGGTTCTCGGCACTGCTACCAACCACCTTAACCTTACAAGTGGTGTAGTTTTGGTCCGCGGGCTCCAACCAGGATTTCCTACATTCTAGAGGTCCACGACCAACAGTGTTGTGTCGTGTAACGCTCTTGGGACTGTAGGGGCTGCTACCGCCACGAACCCAAACTAAGGAATGTTGAACGTGTCAGATAGCCTTCCCATCTCTGCCTCACCTTTGGTGGGGTGTCGACAGGGGTGGGAAGTAGCCCTGGATGATGCCCCTCATTTGGTTCTACCAGCCAAGGCGCCTCTTTGACAGGGTGCGCCCTAGCCGATGAGATCCTTTGAATGGGGTTGTCCTAGTATGGAGCCTGATCCGAGCCAACCCTGCGGGCCCTCAGTGGTGTGTGAAGGCCCGCAAGTTCGAGTCAGACCCAAGACCTAATAGTGACTCAGCTGACCACTTGTGCAGCGTATCAGAAGAGGCACCATGTCGGTCTCCCCCTATCCGCCACCTGGGGACGCGTCCGATGGGAGACTACAAGACTCCAGCACGGAGTCAAAATTAGGAATTAAGCTTAAAAATCTAAGGGGATCTATATCCTTTATATGATTCATTTGTACCTGCTGTTGTTGTAACTTATGCTGTTGTTGTTGCAATTGTTGATGCAAATCTTGTTGTAACTGTTGCTGCTGTTCTTGTTGTAACTGTTGCTGTTGTAACTGTTGCTGTTGTAACTGTTGCTGTTGTTCTTGTTGTAACTGTTGTTGAAGGTCCATTCTTCTATTTTGGTCGAATATTCTTCTTCTATGCTGCATGCAGTATCGCTGCCCAGGCAAAATTCGTTGCCTGATGACTTTGGTCTTCTTCTTTTCTAATTTATTTTTCACTTTTGTTTTTGCTTTTTTTTTTTAATATATTTTTCTCCTTTACTTGGAGTTATTTTTATAATTTTGGAGGAACCCTTGTGTATCGCAAAATTTATTTATTTTTTTATTTAATTTAATTTAAACACTTATCCTTTTTCGTAGGATCTTCTCGGATAGACGATTTATTCATCTATCCTACCGACTGCGCCAGTTTTAATAAAACAAAATATAATATTAAATAGAAACCAAACTAAAACCTTTTAGTTCAGAGTTTATTAGTCAAAAAGTTATTATCTATCATTACAGCTTGGTTTTATTCTATCTGGAATAATAGTTGTTCGCAGTTACTGCGATCTACGATCATTCCCGATTCGTACAATATTTCTCTTAAAAATAAAAGTGTTCAAACATTTCTCTTAAAAATAAATTAATACTCGACAGAGGATTTAAATTACAAGAAAATCAAATGACAAGAATGTTGTGAATAATAATTCAGAAACAGCCATTCGAGAATCAAATTACGGGAGTCAAAGAACAATTCTTATAAACTTAAACAATTACTCAAATTACAACTGAACATATGTTCATATTAGTCATGACAACATCGTTGGGTAAAACTCATATGTGCATCCATCTGCTTGTATTTATTACTAATTAATATATTAAAGAAGTATACAGGTGCACATTGTTCCTAATGGTCATTAAGTTTGGAAGTTTGGTTTTCTAAATAAAGCATAACAATTTATATTCACTTGATTTAAAATGAGCGTACAGAACAGTCTAGTTTTCTTCTTGAATTAGCATTTTGGTGAAAGTACATTTGTCTGCAAAAACGCTTGCAGGATCAAACCATTGGTGACCCCGACGTGATCATTTTAGTGGATCAATATTAATTCGAATATTGATTTTTTTCTCGGCATCTATTTGATATAACTTCACACTTATATTTTCGCTCAATATCAGATCGGATATTGAAAGTTATTTAGATCGACTTAACACATATACGTCAATAACAATGTCAACCAAATATGATAACATTTGCTTGGATAAGGAGTCGCATTCCGTGGATACGCTACCTTATTTCTCCAAAATCTCGGCAATAATGAAGCAGTTAAACGACTTAAATTAAAGTCTCTTCTCAACGCAAATTAAGCAACATGATGAAGCAGAACTGTCTGTACGCTTGGAGTATATTGAAGAGCTCCATAGTGTATTTCAAAAGTGTCAATCCGTTAGAGAAGAGATAGATAGCGGCGAGTCCATAAGCAATGATAGGATGTCATATCTTTCGCTTTATTTTGAAGTAAAGGCAAAATTAAAGCGGCAACTAAACGCAATTCGTAAAATTGATATTGACCATCGTTCATCAACACTGCGCCAAATTTCCATTAACGAGTCTCCACCTACGCCATCCAAAACAAAGGTCCCGGAAATTCATCTACCAACATTTGGTGGAAACTACCCAACCTTTTTTTCGCTTTTTTCAACTGTCATACATGACAACACTGAGATAAGTACATTAGAAAAGTTTTACTATCTGCGGGCCAGTTTAAAAAATGCAGCTCTCGCCACAATCGCCTCATTAGACCTCAGTGAAGTAAATTATGAAGAAAGTTTAAAGTTATTAAAAAATCGCTTTGACAATAAGTTATTAAACTTTCAAACGCATATAAAGGAAATATTTGCTTCAGACAGTGCTAAAAGTGGTTCTGCTGCCAGTCTACGCAGACTGAGTGACAAAATAAATGCACATTTGCGTGCTATAACTACAATTGGTAGCCAAAAGGAAATTATTGACGGTTTACTTATTCATTTAATTACAACGAAGCTGGGTAGAAAATTATTAATAGCATGGGAGGAAAATTTGCAAACAAATGAATTACCGAGGTGGATATCAATGTCAGAATTTTTGCAACGTCTGTGCCGCATGGCTGAAAACGTTGAAAATTCCAGAGTAAGTAAACAAATGAAACAAGCTTTTGGCAAAAAATCCATCCCAATAAATAGACACGTACACATACCCGCTGCAAGTGCTCCTACATTGTGCTCATTTTGCGATATGAAGAATCATTACATCAGCGGTTGCTTGCGTTTTATAAACTTGTTGCCCTCTGTTCGTCTTAAGGAGGCAAAGGCTAAGAAATTGTGTTTAAATTGCCTAAAAAAGGGACACTTGTTTAAAGCATGTACGTCAGGTAATTGTCGGCGATGCTCTTCTAAGCACCACACTTTATTGCACCTCGACAACATTATTGCAGTTCAATCGGAAATGGCGGAATCAAAGACGGCGCAGGCAGTACAAACTTCCTCAAGCGATGGAAACAAACCAAAAATGTCATTTTCATCTACATGTGTTTTGCTAGCCACCGCTATTATTATGGTTAAAAACAAACTTGGAGTTTTTGTACCATGTCGTATTATATAAGACTCTGAATCTCAATTAAATTTAATTATGAGTCGTTTAGTTAATCAATAAAACCTAAAATGTACTAAAACGTGCACAACCATTTCAGGCATACGCGATGGAAACTTTACAATCGACAAATCTGCTAATATCATCATAAAATCAAGATTCGAATGGTACGCAACTTCTTTAACAGCCATGGTTATGCCAAATATTACTGATTATCAGCCCAATATTACCGCTAACGTCTCGGAGTGGAATATACCCAAAAACATACAGCTCGCAGATTCTTCATTTGACAAATGTGGACGCATTGACATTTTAGTTGGTGCTGAATTATTTTTCGAACTGATGTCTATTGGGCAGATCAAATTAGCCGATAATTTGCCATTGCTTCAAAAAACCTTATTAGGTTGGGTAGTTCTTGGAGGCGGCAGCTATACTCGTCGTTCATGGTACTTAGCTGTTGTATCAAACGTAGAGGACGACCAATTGTGTCTATATTAAAAAGTTTTTGGGAAGTTGAAAATAATATCGAAACCTGTAATTCACT
The DNA here is from genome assembly GCA_951800035.1 of Linnaemya tessellans. Lineage (NCBI taxonomy): Eukaryota > Metazoa > Arthropoda > Insecta > Diptera > Tachinidae > Linnaemya > Linnaemya tessellans. The sequence continues at coordinate 49,283,688 of OX637534.1, forward strand.
TACAGATGAAGAGATAATCGGCGAAGATCATTTTTTGAAAAACACATTGCGCCTTGAATCTGGTTCCTTTTCTGTTCGTTTGCCCCAAATAGAAGGACGTGGTGTGGATTTGCTCGGAGACTCCTATGAACGTGCCCTTCAACAATTTAAATCGTTGGAAAGGAAACTAAAAAACCATCCACATATTAAAGCACAATACGCCGAGTTCATGCGTGAGTATATATCATTGAATCACATGTCACTAGTTTCAGAAGAGGAAACTCAGCAAAGATATATTTTGCCACATCACTGTGCAAAAGCCTGACAGCATATCGACCAAATAACGGGTAGTTTTCGACGGTTCAGCTAAAACAACATCTGGCTTTTCCCTCAATGACGCACTGCATGCTGGACCAACAATACAACCCAAGTTATTCAATACACTTTTACGATATCGTTGCCATAAAATAGCTATAAGTGGTGATATTTGCAAAATGTATAGATGTGTACGAGTTTCCTATCCGGATAATTATCTGCAGTGCATTTTGTGGAGAGAAAATGAAGATGATAATTTAAAGACATACAAGTTGGATACTGTGACTTACGGTACTAAACCCGCAGCATTTTTAGCAATCCGATCAATGCAACAACTAGCTCATATTGAAGAAAACAACTTTCCCATCGGTGCAAAAATAGTTAGGCGTAATTTTTACGTTGACGACATGCTATCTGGCGGTAATTCTATTAAAGAGGTTTTGGATATAAAATAACAAGTAACTGCTTTGCTGAATCGAGGTAATTTTTGCATGAGGAAATGGTGTTCCAACAACCCCGAAATTCTAAATGGCATACCAACAGAGCAACGTGAGACATTTGTAAAATTTAACGATGGGACTAACGTTACAAAACGCTCGGCTTAATTTGGGATCCTCATGGCGATGAATTTATTTTTTCTCTTCATACCGTTGGGAGCTGCAAAACAGTCACAAAACGCTCTATTCTTTCTTCAATTGCTCGTCTGTTTTACCAAAGCAAACCTTTTTATGCAGCACTTATGGATGCTGGGACTTCAGTGGGATGAAAGTCTCCCACATTCGCTACACTATTCATGGCTTGATTATATTTCACAATATGAAACCATTGGTCACTTTAAGTTCCCTCGTTTCGTATTTATGTTAAACGCAAAGGTAGAAATTCATGCCTTTTGTGATGCTAGCTTATCAGCATACAGAGCATGTGTATATAAGATGTGAAACAGAAAAGCCAGCTCATCATTGTTATCTTCTAAGTCGAGAGTTTCTCCTCGATCTACCGTTGACTTGTATCGTACATTGCTGGTCAGACTCTATGGTGGTGCTTTCATGGATTCGAGAGCAGCCAACAAACTTTAATATTTTCGTTTCAAACAGAATTGATCGAATACAGACTATTACAAATAATATGACTTGGCACTATGTGCCAACTAACTTAAATCCAGCCGAAATTTTATCTAGGGGAGCATCGCCCAAAGAACTTCTGTCCTCGACTTTGTGGACTAACGGTCCTAGCTTTCTGTGCAAAGATGAAAAAATATGGCCTAAAAATGTGCAGTTTCTGGCTGAATTACCCGAGAGACGTAGAAATGTTTTGGCAGTGTCGTCTATACTAGATATTTCTATTCAGTGCAAGTATAGCAATTCCTTCTCTAAAATGCAACGAATATTTGCATACATTTTCAAATTTATAAATTACAAATCAAACACAAAAACCAGTGAATTGACTCCTAACGATATCAGAAATGGAATACATTTGTTAATAAAAAATATACATCTAGTCCATTTTGCAGCCGATTATAAATATTTAAAGGAAGGTAAGTTAATTAGCAGCGTAATATCAAAATGCGTACGTTGTTTTAGAATGAAACCCGTTTTGAGGCAGAACGTTATGGGCAACTAGCCCTAGGAACGAGTCACGCCAAACAGACCATTTTTCACAACTGGAGTAGATTTTTGTGGTCCTTTTCATTATAAGTCTGAAGTGCGTAATCGCACGCCAGTAAAATATTATATTATCATTTTTATATACTTTGCTACAAAGGCTACACATATGGAGCTTGTTCACGATTTATCAACAGCATACTTTTTATCAGCTCTACGTCGATTTATTGCCATCAGAGGGAAACCTGAAATAATTTGGTCAGATAACGCAACAAACTTTGTTGGTGCAAAAAAGGAATTGGAAGGTCTAAAGCAATTATTTTTTAGTACATCGCACCAGAATTCAATCCAACTTCAATGCCTTAATGAAGGAATCGAGTGGAAATTTATTCCTCCGAGGTTTCCCCATTTCGGTGGGCTGTGGGAGGCAGCAGTGAAGTCTGCGAAGTGGCACTTTTACCGCACTGTTGGACTCAATAGTCTGCCAGATCTGTGCAATTTTAAATTCCCGATCACTGACACCAGTGTCCGATAATCCCAATGACTTGGACGTGCTGACACCAAGGCATTTTTTGATTGGTGGTCCCTTTATTTCTATAACCGAACCAGCCCTTGTTGATTTGGATGTTAGTTGGCTAAGCAGATGGCAGAAGGTTTGCCAAATGCACCAGAGATTTTGGCAACAATGGAGCCGTTCTTACCTTTCACTACTACAAGAATGTACGTCGTAAAAGGCTTTTATTAAAAATGCGTTGTTGAGAGCAATAAATTTATGTACATGCACATGTGCATCCATATATTAAAGAAGTATATATAAAGAACAGTTTACAGTTGCACATTGTTCCTAATGATCATTAAGTTTGCAAGTTTGGTTTTCTTAAATAAAGCATAACAAATTATATTCACTTGATTTAAAGTGAGCGTACAGAATAGTCTAGTTTTCTTCTTGAATTAGCATTTTGGTGTAAATACATTTGTCTGCAAAAACGCGTGCAGGATCAAACCGGTATCTTTATTTTTATATGTCAAAATATACTATTATTCAATATTTCGTCATTAATTTGTGTGACTCCTTCAGGAAATTAATAATTTTCTTTGATTTTAAAAAAGTTTGTTTGTGAAACAACAAAATAAAACATATATATAGCAAACACCATATGTTATTGGTGTTTGCTGGGATCAGGTCGTGTTTTTTGTCAGCTCCAATAAATCACCTGTAGAGCAGTGATGTGCACTACCACATAAACACAGTTGTGTGTGGCGCAGAAAAAAACCTCTGCTTACTGTTAACAGAGGTGGAAATGTTTCTGGAATTACCTTCTGTTTATCAAAAAAACTGAAGACAGAAATCTACAAATTATATTCAAAGCTTGGTACCACATATAATCGTGAAACAGCATTTTCTACCCTGAAAATAGTTTTAAGCAAAGCACGTAAGAACAAGAGAGTATCCACGCCATATAAATCTGGATGAGCAAATATATATTTATTTGAAATAGACACTTATTATAAACAAGTTTACAAAATAAATACAATTTTCATCAGTCAGATGCTAATAAATAAAAATATTGTGTTATATACAATAAATACAATTATAAATGCAAAACATACGGATAGTAGCAACAAGCCCTTCAACTCAAAATAAAGATAAAATTGAAGAGTACTTGTTATCCATCCCTGCTGTATGCTGAAGAGAAGCCAAAACCTAAGGAGAGCGAGAGAAACAACATTTTTTTCTTTCGTATACATATTTGTTTGTTGCGCAAGCAGAATTTGTTTTTTTCTCGCTTTTCTATAACGCGTTATAGGGCAGGAGAAGCTTGATCATCTATGCTGTAGAGTCTGGACTCGGAGGGTAGATGCCTGCATAAATCGTTGAATCGTGTGAGGCGGCTTATAAGTGACAAGTTGCGCTGTTGTTTTCCTCCACAAAGGAATGATTTTGTAGGTTAATTGAAATTTAATTTATTTTATTATTTCACTGGAAGTTTGGTTGTTTGTGCTTGTTTCATCAAATTACTCAAAGCAAGACGAACTAAATAGATAGATAATATCAAAGCAAATATCTACAGCTGTTTCATTCTATCATAATACTGGCAATACTGCACGACAGTTGAATTATCACTGCTTATTCACTGCAATACCCCTCGTTGTTTATTGTGAACTGCATTACCATTTATCACTACCCAGTGAGCAGAAGTAATTGCATCGGAATATTCATGAAAACTCAAAATTATATACATATATTTGATTGTTTCATCGTTAATTCCCAAGATGGCATGCTTGAAAAAGGGATTTACTTTAGAAGGATCGGATGATAGAATGATAATCTGTTGGTTATGTCACGGTTCACACCATTTTAAGTGCGCTGGTATTTCTGGCTTAATGGGCGAGTCAATAGCAAAAAACAAAAACGTTCATTGGCGTTGTAGTAGCTGCCAGAAAGTCAGTGTTGAATTTTTTAAATTCTTCCAGAGCACTAAAAACAATTTCCTGCAAATTGAGAACCACCTTGGCAATTTAACTGAACAAATTAATGAATATGGAAAACTTTTTAGTGACTTTAAAACTTTAGATAGTTTACAATCACCATTCACAATTCGCCGCAAAAGCCCCAGATTGTTGAATAAAGATAACAATACGATTAATGACGGATCTAGTTTAACAAAAAATTCTCCTCCTAGAACAACTATGCCTAATGCCTCAGATAATGCTGTTAACATTATTCATGTTAACGATATGAATAATGATCTGAGCTACTCATCAACGGCCGTGCCTCTAAATAATGCTTCAAGATCTCTAAGCTCCGCTCAATTAAGTAATTTTGATGTCTCAACTCCAATCCATTTAACCTCAATAGTGAGCTCGTCTACAGTTCTTAATCAAAATATAACTGATACGTCAACAGCCCCAAGGAAGTTGCGTACGATTCCTCCGAAAAAAAACCATATTTGCTACACGTTTCGTATCGGATATAAAAGCTGAAGATATGAAATGGTATATTCAAAGGAAATTTGAGGAAGGAGGAGCTGGTCATGGTCCAGGAACCCTGGGTCCACCAAGGACGGGTTCATGGACTGACACTAAAGGGCTACAAGCTATTGTTTGCCAAAGGCACTGGTAATATTAGATCTTGTATCTTGGCTAAAAACTCTTTGCGTATCTTTATCCTATCTGATTTCAGTGATGGGGATACCGTAGCAGCTGCTCTGGAGACCCCGTCCGGTACGGGGTGCTGACGCCAATTCACACCACACCTCCTGGGATAGTAGCGATACTAACGAGCAAGGTGAGTGTCTCTTCGATTTCATTTTAAATAATAATCTTGAAATTGTCAACAGGGGTTCAGAACCCACTTTAATTGTGTCTAACCGTAGAGAGGTTTTAGATGTAACATTGGTTAGTGCAGAGCGCACCAATCTGGTTAGCGGTTGGAGGGTTGCGGATGACTGCTCCCTATCCGATCATCGCTATATTGACTTTAACATAGGGTTAGGTGTAAGTAGATTTAATCCTATAGTTAACAGAAAGAAGACTGACTGAGAGCTACAGAACAATGTACTCTGCAACTCCTCATCGACGTCTCCAACTATTAGAAATATTGGGGACATTGACTCTGCTGTGGAGATTCTAAGTGAATCGTTTCGCTGTGCCACTAATGTGGTTTGCAAACCAACGGTTTGCAGAGGAAGGGCCAAACTACCATGGTGGAGCCCGGAAATTGCACATTCACGAAAAGAATGTCGTAGGCTATTCAACGAGGCTAAACGATCAGACGACTGGTCGATATACAAAACCTCGCTGAATAGCTTCAAGAATCTTGTCAGAAACGCAAAAAGGAGGTCTTGGAGGGCTTTCTGCAGTAATGTGGAGGGTTCATCTGAAACCAACAGGCTGCGTAAGATGCTATCAACCGCACCGGTTGTACCCTGCACCTTTAACAGGCACTGTCGATGGCAGCTTGACGACAGTCGCAGTCACAACTCCATTGGATATGTATAGACTCCGCTGGGCTGTACACAGCTTCGATCCGTTCAAATCTCCGGGACCAGATGGAATAATTCCAGCGGATCTATAAAGAAATGCGGGCATTGTCCTACCTTGGCTCACGGTAATTTACAGTGAATGCCTTAGGAGGGCATATACCTATATTTTGGCGTACGTGCAAGTTTGTCTTTATCCCGAAGGGAGGTAAGACGTCACACACCAAGCCTAAAGACTTCAGACCGATAAGTCTTACTTCTTTTTTACTCAAAACTTTAGAAAGGGTAATTGATATTCATCTGAGAATGACCATTCCGAATGAGCTTCTCTCCAAATCAGAGCACGCCTACACTAAAGGCAAATCTGTGGAAACGGCACTACATTCTCTAGTGGGCCACATAGAAAAATCTCTTGAGTATAAGGAATTTACTATGGGAGCTTTTCTGGACATAGAAGGTGCTTTCAACTATGTCAACCCTGATTCCATCATCAATGGGATGGTAGCAGTAGGGATTGATGACAATTTATGCCGGTTTGTTAGAAACTTACAAACTTTCAGGGTAGTCAGGGCCTCGATTGGGGATGTCACTGAGTATACGGCAGTCTATCGGGGCACTCCACAAGGAGGTGTTCTGTCACCTCTGTTGTGGAACCTGACCATTAATTCGCTTTTGCTAAGTCTAGAACGCAGACAGATTATGACTGTCGCGTACGTGGATGACGTAGCGGTAGCGATATCGGGTAAGCACTTGGATACCATATCTCAGTGTATGGAGTCTGCGCTGGCTCTGCTGAGTAGGTGGAGTGTCAGCTACGGGCTCGGCATCAACCCAGCCAAGGCTGAGTTGGTGCTCTTCACTAGGAGGTACAAGACCGATAGCTTTATACACCCAAAGCTTAACGGCACCTCCTTGAAACTATATAAAACCGCCAAGTACCTGGGTGTGATTCTAGATAGTAAGCTATCATGGAATCAGAACATACAGGCGAGAGCGAAAAGGGCCTTAGTGGCTATTTATACATGCAAAAGGGCATTAGGCCTCAAATGGGGTATCAACCCTAAGGGGATCAATTGGATCCTTGAGGCTGTTATTAAACCAGTACTCTTTTACGGGGTATTGATATGGTGGAATGCGATGGACAAGCAGGCTCATCGCAGGACCTTTGTCCTGCGTGTCGTAGCGAGACTGATGACAGGCGCACTACGATCTACACCAACGGGAGCAATTTTTGCAATGCTAAATTGGCTCCCGGTTGACATTCTGGCCAGACAACTGGCTCTATTCTCTGCGGTCAGGTTGAATACAGTATGTCCATAGACTAGGACTGACTATGGGCATGCTAGGATTTTAAGAGAGCACTCGGAAATCCATGCCAACATTGACTACTGTGTACCAAGACCCTTCTTTGGTGGACTTTTTCGTTCCGTTGTCGTTGACAGGGAACAGGTGGACAGGCTTTCCTTTCCCGAGGATTCAGTTAGAGTTTTCACCGACGGATCCAAAAGGGGAACAAGAACGGGCGGAGGCTTCTATGTGGAGAACTTCAATGTAAGATCTCCATTCCGGGTCCAGGACGGTTGTACAACAGCAACAGTTACAACAGCAACAGTTACAACAAGAACAGCAGCAACAGTTACAACAAGATTTGCATCAACAATTGCAACAACAACAGCATCAGTTACAACAACAGCAGGTACAAATGAATAATATAAAGGATATAGATCCCCTTAGATTTTTAAGCTTAATTTCTAATTTTGACGGAAGAAAGGAAGAACTTTATCCGTTTTTGGAGAGCATAGATAATGTAATCTCGTGTATGTCGGATTATAGTCCGACATCGCAAAGGATGTTTTTGTCAGTGATTAAAAGTAAAATCGTAGGAAAGGCTAGATTGGTTTGGGAGATTCATCCCCATTTAACTACGTGGAATGGGATTAAGTCTCTTCTGGAACTTAATTTTGGTGGATTGACTTCTGCCGAACTACTTTATGAAGAACTGAGAAGCGCCCAGTATAGAGGAGACGTCCTACAGTTCTATAACTTCATTCAAACCAAGATTTCCTTTTTAAATCAGAGACAGAGATTAGACGGCAACATGACCGAGATTAATCATAATAATAGAATTGCATTGAAACCCTTTATGAATAAGTTACCTATAAATTTAAAAACAGTTCTTTATGCTCTTAAGCCAGATTCATTGGAAAAAGCGCTTCATGAGCTAGGTCAATCTAACTTACTCTTAAGTGAAAAAAATAAAATAAACTGTAATAAAAAATATGTTCAGACTCAAGGCTTTCAATTAAGAAACCAAAATACTAATCAAACTAATAACCAAAATCCTAAGAAAAATTTTTAATACCCCAATCCCAATAATCGAGCTTCCAATTCAAATCCTAACTACTCCAATCCTAATTATAACAGATATCAAAATACTCATACTAATAGAAATTTTCCGTATCAGTATACGTCTAGACGAAACGGAACAGAACCAATGGATATCAGCGGACAGACTTATAGACAAAACCACCACATAGATAACACACAGACTTTACAGCCTCAAAATTTTCGATTTACGGCCTCTCACACAGAGACTCCTCCGAATATAAACTACCCTATATCTTGTTCAGGGGAAAGACTTGAATCACAAGAATTCTAATCGATTCCGGGTCTACAGAAAATATTATTGAAAAAAATCATTATCCTCCAGAATATATAAAAAAATTAAAAAAACCACAGAAAATCAAAACAGCTTCAGGTTTTTTGGTAATTAATGAAGAAGCTAAATTCCATAAAGACTCTTTACAAATTCGCCTTAAAAAAGATGAAGTTTTTAAGGTCATTAGTTTTCATCCAATGTTTAACGGAATATTTGGTTCAACATTGTTAAGAAATAATAATGGCGTTTATAGACTACAGAAAACAGATTATAACGATAAATGAACAGGAGATACCCATATACTTTGAGGGCCAAGACGAAAAAGAACATCCAATTGAGACTATACACTATACAGTAGAAATAGAAAATTTACCCGAGTTACACCACTTGGATGAATTGGGAATATTTGACCAATTAAGAACAGAACACCTCAACAAAGAAGAGAATCGATTGCTTGGAAAAGTTATTAAAAGATTTTCGGATGTCTTCTACAAGAAAGGAGATAGTTTGACATTTACAAATGAAGTGAAACATACAATACCAACAAATACTGGAAATCCGGTTTACATCAGATCATATAGATATCCCGAGATACATAGAAATGAGGTTAAAAAACAAATGGATGAAATGTTGGAGCAAGGTATTGTCGTTCCAAGTAATTCACCCTATAATTCTCCTATTTGGGTTGTCCCAAAAATGGAGGATAAAGTAGGAAATAGGGAGTGGAGAATTGTGGTTGATTATAGAAGATTGAATGCTATAACTAGAGAAGATAAATATGCAATACCGGTTGTCGAAGATGTATTGGATAAGCTGGGGAGAGCAAATTATTTCTCTTCGTTAGATATGACGAAAGGTTTTTACCAAGTAGAGGTCGATGAAAACGACCAGGAAAAAACTGCTTTCTCAACAAATGATGGTCATTTTGAGTTTAGACGTATGCCATTTGGCCTCAAAAATGCTCCGGCTACATTTCAAAGGATGCTGAATAACGAGTTGAGGAATTACAATAATAAGATATGCATCATTTATATGGACGACATATTGGTTTTTGGAACTTCGCTTCAAGAACACTTGGATAATTTGTCGAAGATATTGTGTACACTACAGAAAGCCAACTTAAAGGTTTCTTTAAATAAATGCGATTTTTTGCAAAAAGAGACCAATTTTCTTGGTCACGTGGTAACCACAGAGGGCATTAAGCCAGACCCCAAAAAAATAGAATGTATTAAGAGTTTTCCAATACCGAAAACAGTAAAACAACTCCAGTCATTCTTGGGTTTGAGTGGGTATTACAGAAAGTTTATACCAAATTATGCCAAGATTGCAAAGCCTCTCACCCTTAGGCTCAAAATAGACGGCAAAATCAATGCAGCTGACTCCGATTACAAGCAGGCTTTTGAGAAGATGAGGAAAATATTGACATCGGATATGGTGTTAAGATACCCAGATTTCGGAAAGGAATTTGTACTAACTACTGACGCAAGTAATTTTGCGCTCGGTGCCGTGTTGTCGCAGGAAGATGGACCATTAGCCTTTTCTTCGAGAACCTTAAACCAACACGAAATAAACTATTGTACAATTGAAAAAGAATTGTTAGCTGTGGTTTGGGCTTGTAAGCAATTTCGACACTATCTTTATGGTAGGAAATTTCGATTGCAAACTGATCACAGACCCTTAGTATGGTTGGCATCACTCAAAGAGCCCAATTCAAAGTTGGTTCGTTGGAAAATTAAGCTCAATGAATATGAGTTTGATATCCAACATGTACAAGGCAAAGAAATTAAAGTGACAGATGCCTTGTCAAGAATCGTTGCAGAAATAAATTTTTTCGAATGCAACGTTTGCCAAAAGGTGTATAAAAGGAAAGTTGTTTTGGAGCAACACATTAAACAAAAACATGGTGGACAAATCTTTCAATGCAACTTGTGTAAAAGGAATTTTGAAAGCAAGGTAGGCGTGAAGAGACACTTTTTACGTGTTCACAAAAAAGAAGAATTAAATTTTAAAATGATAGAGCGAGAAGTTTCTCAACAAAGGGTGGAAAAAAGAATGAATAGAAATAGGGTCGGATCCCCAATTCCAACCGTGCATAGCGCTCAGGATGATGGAATGGATCATATCCCGGTGACAGAAAGTCCTCTGCAATTCGCTAACAAACAAATCTTGATTGAGAGACAAGAAAAAGATTCCTATGAGGAAAAAACTCAGTTCAATAAAAAATTATATAAGTTTGGAATAGGTGTGGATGATTTTAAAGAGGTTTTGAGAAAAATAATGAATTTAATCGAAAAAGAAGAAAACGTTGTAATATTCTGTGATGTTGAGGATTTGTATGTTATGATCCAGGAGGAGGTAAGGAAATCAAGAAATATTAAGAGATTTAAAATATATAAAACTTATACCCTACTGGAGAACATTAAAAAACAAGATTTATTAGAGGTAATAATGAGACATCATAAGTATGAAAATAACCATCCGGGTATAGACAAGACATTTTTTGAACTCAAGAGAAAATATTATTATCCTAATTTGAAAAAAGAAATAACGAAAGTTATAAATAATTGTGAGATATGCAATTATAAAATTGAACGAAGACCTTTGAAATTACCTTTCGAAAAGACGGAAACTCCGTCATCTTCACATGAAATTTACCATACGGATATTTGGTATATGTACCCAAGAAACGCATACATTACGCTTATTGATAAGTTCTCTAAGTATGCTCTGATTCAGAAAGTTGAAGACCGAACACCGCTTAATTTTGTAAAACATTTCACAATATTATTTAACTTAATGGGAACTCCTAGAAAGCTTATTCTAGATAATGAACCAGGGTTTACTTCATCCCTTTTTAGGGACTTCTTGGACAAAAATAATATAGATTTCCATTTTACGACCCCTTACAGACATACAGGAAATTCTGATATAGAAAGATTTCATAGCAGTCTGAATGAAAATATTAGAATATTGAGGAAAAGAGAAGAAACATCAGATATAGTTTATAATGTGGATTTGCCAATGCAAGCAAATTTCATTTATAATAACACTTTTCATCTGACGACGCGCAGGAAACCTATAGAGATTCATCTTAATAATAACCCGTTAGAGAACCAAAAAATTAGACAAATAATTGAAAAAAGAAGAGAAAAAAATCTAGCATACATTAATAAAAATCGCAAGGATCAAGACGTAAATGAAAATTTTAAAAAAGACTTTAGAGCACATAAGACAGTTGCAAGACAAGAAAAAGTGACACTGAATAGGTTAGATAACAAAAATTATCAGAATAAAAACCAAAGGGTTTATAAGGACCAACTAATACGTAGCAGGAATACTTTTAGATCTTTGGACGGTTTCTTTCACATTGGATGTATTCTAAAATACTTTTTTACCAGCCTTCATTGTAATTTTCGTTCGACGACAATTTTTCCGCGTTAAAATAAAAAAAATTTAAAAAAAATAGGTACCAAGTGTTTTCTACAAATGTAAGTAAATAGTTGACAAAAACAAAACATTCAATCATAGTTGTTTCTATTTATTTTCATATGTAGGTCTAAAAAACAGACATCTCCACAACAATTCAGAGCCATGGTCGATTTCATGGTAGCGCATCCTGATATTGCAACAGGAACCAGCCAACAAAGGCCGGAAGAGCAGAACAAGTTATGGGATGAACTAAACCAAAAGCTTAACTCTATCAGTGTTCCAATAAGAGACGTACCGTCATGGAAAAAGGTAAGGCATATTGTATGTGTGTGTTTGATGCATAAAATAAGTAAAAATGAATTTTACAGGTGTGGAGAGACTATAAGGCAAACACAAAGAAGAAACTGGTGACTAATAGGCAACAAATGGAGGGTACGGGAGGAGGTCCTAACACGACACAGGTTTTAAACGATTTGGAGGAAGCTGTAGCATCTTTATTAAATTTAAAAACGTCCGTCAACGGATTGCCAAATATTCCAACGTTTGGTATTGATAAACCCATGGAAAATGTCAAATATTTATTTGATGATGACAATGCAGAAAAACATGATTCGAGTTTTGAAACATATGTAAGTTCCAGTACAAAAAGGCGTAGAACTGAACAGCCAAACCTTTTGCAGCAACAAATAGCATTGCAAAAATCGTTTTTCGAAAATTACATCGAATTAAAAAAAGAAGAACTCGGATACTTAAAGAAAATTGCAGATGGAATTCAATCATTTCAAAATACATAAGTGAAAATTTGATGAATATCCATTTTGAATTAGCTGCAAAATTAATGTGTTTCTTGTTTTAAAATACATACATACAGATGTATGTTTCTGATCTCTTAGTAAAACTCTCAAACCCTGAGTCCAAGTGCAAATCCTATATATAAATACGACACGATTTTTTTTTGTCATATACTTTTATGTGCCTTATCGTACACCAATATTAGTTAAACATATATGGTTTAAAAGATATTTTTGTGTAGACATGCACAACAAAAATGTTTTTTTTAATTCTTAGCATGCTTAAAAGCATTTTAATTTGCTTATCTATTTCGTTTTTGTTTCGTTTTTGCAAACACACAAGTCTCATGTGAGCTAAGTTGTAGAATTTAAGTTTTAGTTTAAATTACAAAGCACTTTTTATGTATTTAAATGAAATAAATTTTATTTTTAATTATTACAAAACTTAACATTTTTAATTTCAATTAGAAATAATTTCTTTTTAGTAACAATACTTAAAAGTTCGACAAAATAAAATCAATTTAAATTAAATGTTTTAGTTTAATGTGATTTTTATTTTGAACTACATATGGCTCCTTTATTGCCACATAGACATATTTCAAAAAATGTATTTTTAGAGTCAATAGTGCAGAAAAAATCGTTATATCATATACAATATACTTATTTTTAAAATGTATTCAAAATGTCATTTCTTAATAATATTGCTTCGCCGGAAATAGTTTGGTACTCCTCATCTGTGCTTATGATTAGCTCGTTTTCTGAAATTATATCAAGTTCGTCTAAATGTTCTTCAGGTCGCGAAAAATGAATTCTTATGTTGTGCAAGGCACAGCATACGTTTATTATGCGTGCGCTCTTTTCAGGGCTATAGTGGAGACCTCTTTCATTTGTAAGACATCGAAAACAATTTTTCAAAATTCCTATTGTTCTTTCTACAATATTTCGGCCCTTAGAATGGGCAATATTAAACTTTGATTCTCTACTTCCTACAGTAGGTGATCTATAAGGCGTTAAAAGCCACGGTTCCAGTGGATAGCCAGCGTCTCCCAAAATGCGCAAATTTACACCATGATGGTATTGGTTTTCAAAATACCTTTTTACATTTGAAAGCTTCCAAATATGTGAATCATGACAGCTACCGGGAAAAGTTGCATCTACGAATCGAATTCTATTTAAATGGTCGCACCCCTAATGAAAAATCAGATATATAGGATATAATTACACATTCATAAATGTAATTTCGACAAAATGATTATTTTAAGGTGGGTATTATAAAAGCTAGGTATAGAAAAATTTATAGACTTTTTGGAAATAAGTTCCTTAAGTTATAAGTTTTGAAACATATGTAAGTTCCAGTACAAAAAGGCGTAGAACTGAACAGCCAAACCTTTTGCAGCAACAAATAGCATTGCAAAAATCGTTTTTCGAAAATTACATCGAATTAAAAAAAGAAGAACTCGGATACTTAAAGAAAATTGCAGATGGAATTCAATCATTTCAAAATACATAAGTGAAAATTTGATGAATATCCATTTTGAATTAGCTGCAAAATTAATGTGTTTCTTGTTTTAAAATACATACATACAGATGTATGTTTCTGATCTCTTAGTAAAACTCTCAAACCCTGAGTCCAAGTGCAAATCCTATATATAAATACGACACGATTTTTTTTTGTCATATACTTTTATGTGCCTTACGTACACCAATATTAGTTAAACATATATGGTTTAAAAGATATTTTTGTGTAGACATGCACAACAAAAATGTTTTTTTTAATTCTTAGCATGCTTAAAAGCATTTTAATTTGCTTATCTATTTCGTTTTTGTTTCGTTTTTGCAAACACACAAGTCTCATGTGAGCTAAGTTGTAGAATTTAAGTTTTAGTTTAAATTACAAAGCACTTTTTATGTATTTAAATGAAATAAATTTTATTTTTAATTATTACAAAACTTAACATTTTTAATTTCAATTAGAAATAATTTCTTTTTAGTAACAATACTTAAAAGTTCGACAAAATAAAATCAATTTAAATTAAATGTTTTAGTTTAATGTGATTTTTATTTTGAACTACATATGGCTCCTTTATTGCCACATAGACATATTTCAAAAAATGTATTTTTAGAGTCAATAGTGCAGAAAAAATCGTTATATCATATACAATATACTTATTTTTAAAATGTATTCAAAATGTCATTTCTTAATAATATTGCTTCGCCGGAAATAGTTTGGTACTCCTCATCTGTGCTTATGATTAGCTCGTTTTCTGAAATTATATCAAGTTCGTCTAAATGTTCTTCAGGTCGCGAAAAATGAATTCTTATGTTGTGCAAGGCACAGCATACGTTTATTATGCGTGCGCTCTTTTCAGGGCTATAGTGGAGACCTCTTTCATTTGTAAGACATCGAAAACAATTTTTCAAAATTCCTATTGTTCTTTCTACAATATTTCGGCCCTTAGAATGGGCAATATTAAACTTTGATTCTCTACTTCCTACAGTAGGTGATCTATAAGGCGTTAAAAGCCACGGTTCCAGTGGATAGCCAGCGTCTCCCAAAATGCGCAAATTTACACCATGATGGTATTGGTTTTCAAAATACCTTTTTACATTTGAAAGCTTCCAAATATGTGAATCATGACAGCTACCGGGAAAAGTTGCATCTACGAATCGAATTCTATTTAAATGGTCGCACCCCTAATGAAAAATCAGATATATAGGATATAATTACACATTCATAAATGTAATTTCGACAAAATGATTATTTTAAGGTGGGTATTATAAAAGCTAGGTATAGAAAAATTTATAGACTTTTTGGAAATAAGTTCCTTAACCGGTGGAGTAGTAAGTAGCGAAATTTGTTGTTTTTAACATGAATAATATAACAATCGTACTTTTGTTTATATGTACGTACATATACTTCTCCATTATGTAATGACCTTCGTTCCAAAGGGGGCTCCCTCGACCGCACAATCTTTTTTTATATTCTTAGTGCATGTTGCGATA
The DNA here is from genome assembly GCA_951800035.1 of Linnaemya tessellans. Taxonomy (NCBI): domain Eukaryota; kingdom Metazoa; phylum Arthropoda; class Insecta; order Diptera; family Tachinidae; genus Linnaemya; species Linnaemya tessellans. The sequence continues at coordinate 49,299,448 of OX637534.1, forward strand.
TTCAATTATTTAAACTGCATTCTGTAGGAAAAATATCACCTAGACATTTTGTTGTACATACCTCAATAACTACTTGAGATTAAAATTTTGACCTGACTTTTTGTGTGCATATACTTTTCTATACCTAGATTCATATTATACTTGTACAAGAGAATATAAGAATGACCCCAAAATGCATAAATATATGTTTGTATATTTTATTGAAAATCTGCAAATTATACTCACCAGCATCACATTAAGACTGTGGTATCCTTTTCTATTGAAGAATAAATGTCGAGAATTTGCTGGTGTAAAAATTTTTACATGTGTTCCATCAATAGCCATGGTTACACCTGGTATCGACGATTTTCGAAAGAAGTACATTCGGGCTTCTTCTTCATCCATATTAATAGTTATCCATTTGGGGCATAATTTCTCTTCGAATGCAGCTAATACTTCAGACAGGAGTTTTGAAAATGTTGACTGGGAAACATTAAGATGCCAATCCTTGCCAACTCCATGTTGGTAATTTCCTTCAGCGAAAAAACGAAGGGCTGCTGCCAGCTTGTCAACAGGCCTTAAGCATCCTACCCGTGATTCAGGTTTGATTTTGTCTTCTAATTCAGATAAAATATATTTAAACGCCTCTTTGTTAATTCTAAAATTTTTCCTAAAACTTATTTTGGGATTAGAAAAGGCAACTTCAAATTGTTTATAAACATACCTGGTATCATTCATCATAAATATATCCGCAGTGCTGTTTCTTAAATTTTTAATAACCCGTCTAAGATTTTCGTGTTGTTCATCAATTAATAATGCAATGGAATCCATAATAAAGAAAAGTGTTTATGAATTATCAGCTTCCGAAATCTTTTCTTGGATTTTATATGGTCTCT